>CABHPR010125407.1:0-23126 GCA_902168415.1 Peromyscus melanophrys
GTCAAAACATTATGTTCTTAACTTGGGCAAATAGTTTTCAGCTATGATACGTAATTAAAAACAAAACAGGGCAAATTGGACTTCATCAAGATTAAGATCTCCTGCTCCTTGAAAGACACTGCACGGAAATGCAGAAGTAACCCACAAGTTCCAATAAATATTTGAAAACAATTTGTCTGACACAGTCTCAGGCGGCAGACCAGACCCTGGCCATCTGCATGCCCCTTGGTGGTAAAAGGAGTCATGGCTATTAACTCAGACCCTAGCTGCTGGAGGTCCACAGACCCAGACATGGCACCCGGCAGCAGTCCTGGCCCACACAACAACACTGTGACCCTGGGTGACAGCATAGGCCTCTCAAATCAGCATGTCCCTGGTGGCCGCACAGCCCTCAGATACCATCATGATTACAGGTTGTGGCCCAGACCCCTGGCATCTATGTGGTCTTTGGTGGCAACAGAGGCCATGGAATACAGACCCTGGCTGTGGTAGGACCATGACTTCATGTATTCTAACCATTTAAATTTTAGATATTTCTGTGAATAAAAGCATCAATGACTGGCACACTGGTGTTTGAAACAAATTGATTTGTAATATTCGGAACTGAAAATAACTCACCGTCCATCAGTAGGAGAATGAATGAACAGTTCAGTGTATAAGAAGTGTGCAATGTACCACCTCATCATGTGGTACATGTGCATGATGAGGTGGTACATTGCACACAAAGGAATAAAACACCTAAGCATGAATGAATCTCAAAATAATTTTAATAAAAGCAGGAATATAGAAATAAAAAATACATATTTTATGTATATCTATGGATAGATTATTCTTTGGTAATATAAATATATGAAATAGATAGTTCTAATATTTTTGACTAAATGTCCAGAGACAGAAATCAGCTCATGTGTTCCCCCTTGCCATAATAAAGAAGGACATGGATAGCATTTATGAAGGAGATACCAGGAAAATGTAGAATTCATATTTACATTAATTTCTATGCTTGTAGTAATGGGTCTGCTGGCTTGTCAATCCAAGCATTTACACTATACACAAGAAACGAATGCAGCTTACTTTGTGTTGATTTTAACTCACTAAATGTGTTCACTTTTCAAAGCATTTAAAATCATGCTTTAGGAGCTCAAACTGCTCAAAAATATATTATTTTCATAGTTTTATAAAGGCAATTGTGTAAGCTCTAAAAATATACCAAATAAGATACAAAGGGTATCTCAAAGCAGAAAACAATCTCCCAAGGAGTGTTATTTAGAACCAAGGAGATAAAATGCAAATCAGATGACGTCTTCCTGTGTCTGTGAGTGACAGGAATCTGTATTTGCTAAAGCAAAATCTTGGGCATCCTCCTGGATTTATCCTTTCCTTTGTTCTTTCACCTAATCTTCCCATTATGGCTTCTTTACTGCCCTGTATTGACTATGGTCTGAATACACCTTGTTTCCATCTCGTGTTCTCTGATTCAGTATCTACTGTAACTGTCAGATTTTCTCCGTTTCTCATCTTGAACTTTCTAACCATTCTCTGCTTCCAAGCTTTGTCTTCTCTAATCCATCTTCACACAGCAGAGGAGAGCAATGACCTGTAGAAATAAAACAGATTATCTCCTCTTCCCACTTTGCTTGAACTTGCTAGTTTTGATGGCTGCCCCTTGAAAGGCAAAGGAAATTTTATGTACCTTGTGGGTGTTTTTATTAGTATGACTTGGTTAAATGGAAAACTAATAAAGCAGCATTCATAGTTCAATATGTAGGACATGTCAAGTTTCTGTTGGAAACACAAAGTTGATTTCCCTATCTTCTGAAATATATGTCAGAAAAACATGTTAACGTTGTGAAGATTAGTAGCAGCTGTTGTCCCTTGCTGTCTTTGTGCAAACGTTGTGCAGAAATGTTTAGTGTTCAAAATCTAATATTGTTAGAGATCCAGATATACCCATTTTCAGAACAGAAATTTTTTTTTGGTTTTTCGAGACAGGGTTTCTCTGTGTAGCTTTGTGCCTTTCCTGGAGCTCACTTGGTAGCCCAGGCTGGCCTCGAACTCACAGAGATCCGCCTGCCTCTGCCTCCCGAGTGCTGGGATTAAAGGCATGCACCACCACCGCCCGGCCCAGAAAATTTTTTTAAAAGAAACTATTACTGTGCAATCTATTAGAGTTGGAATAGCCAACTGTTTCTCTGTCTACATTCCTGTTTTGAAGCACATTCTTAATTAATAGGACACACCCACTTACAGTACTGCCAGTTATTTTCAAGCTTTATTGTCCAGACTAAGTGGGAACTTGGTGTATTTTGTTCCTGTTATCGTCTTGAGGGTGCCTAGTATATACCCTCAAATAATGGACATTCCATGGGTGACTGCTCAACCTGTGAATGATTTTTCTAAATGGCAACCATCAAGATTTGTTGTGACTATTTATTAGCTCTAGTAAGGGTTGACCTACAGAATCTATGCAGTTTATATATAAGAAGTGAGATAAACTTTCCAGGCATGGAGTTATCATCATTTGTTTTTATATCTTGAAGTAGGCATTTATTTTAAGCAGAAAACTACAACACCAAAATTACTAGTGGGAAGAAGTAAGGACTGGGGTGAATCAGTAGCAGTCAGCATTGTCTTGTAGTCACATCTTTTAAAATTTGTTTTGAATTATACTTTAAAGTCAAATATCTTGATCTAAAAGCTGAGATTCCTGAACTGGACATGGTAGCTGCACATCTGTGATCTAGCAGTTGGAATGTGGAGGTGAGAATATTGCCAGGAGATAGGCTTAACAACACAAGGAGACCCTCTCTCAAAAATCAACCAACCAACCAACCAAACTAACCACACGTGTTTTCTGCACATGAGGACACTCTGTTCTAAAAGGCAACAAGTGTCTCAGCACGTTTTGAACCAGGCCTTCAGAATGCTTTCTATACCTCAGTCTAGAACTGGCTTTACTCTTGGTTGATCCCAACATCCTCATATGGGGTACAGGAAAGCCGTATACAGACTGAACAATTTAGGGGAACCAGCTCTGGACCATGAAGATATGGTATTCTTTCCCAAAATTAGTCTGTCTGAAAACATGTCTGAGTTCACAGTAAAACCTCTTTTTCTACAGAGTAAGACATCAACTTCTTGAAAATCTTCACATTTATTTAGATTTTTGAGTTTAATTATGAAGAATTGTTTTTCAGTGAATTGTAATTCTCATCTTATTTTACATCACCTTCCAGGTATAATTTTAAGAATATGTACCTTTGTTTTTTATAAATAAGCAAAGACCCATGAATGATAAAGTCCAACTAAACTAAGAGCTTTAGATTCTTAATTATCTCCCAGATTTTAACAGTAAAAACTAACATGCCTTGAATGGAACTTTGCAGTCTAACTCATGTTTAACAAAACTTTAGCTACCAATAGTCAGCATATCATTGCAGGCCACCTTGATCAGTCAGATTTCCTTATATGTTCATTAGAATTTAGAATGATTTTCCTGGGGACAACACGATTTCTCAACAGGTTAAAGCACTTGGCAGACAAGCCTGGAGACCTGAATTTGATTTCTGGAACCATGGTGGAAAGAAAGAACTGACTTCAGAGAGTTGTCCTCCGACATCCACACCATGGTATATGTGTGCTCCCACACGTTACACTCACACATACACCAACAGTGACAAATACAGCATTACACAAATAAAAATGATATTCTCAATGTTTTATTTTTACAAGAAAACATTGAGTTTATTGGTCCAGTAGATCATAAGAATGGTTCTATTAATTAAATCACATGAGTTAAATGCCAAGCTCTTAATTTTATGAAAATGCATTGAAAAATTTCAATAGCACAGAAGTGTTTCATTAAAAATTACTTGCGGAGAAAGAATGAACTTAACAATAGCTTTGTTTTTTCAGTCTGTTCTGTCCCCTCTTAGCTAGAAATTTTCTTTATGTAGGAGCAACAAAACTCCTTAATAGCCAGAAGGTATAGTTTCTTAAAGACCAGTTTTCTTATCAGAAATTGAATATAAGAATGATTGGACACAATTCTTCTGCACTGAAAGTGGTCTTTTGATTTTGGTTTGTTTTGTTTGTTTTTAAAGCAAAGTTGGAAGAAAATTTGCTACAGAGATCGAAGAGTTTCAAAAAATAATCTTTTTTTTTTTTTTTTTTTTTTTTTGGTTTTTCGAGACAGGGTTTCTCTGTGTAGCTTTGCGCCTGTCCTGGAACTCACTCTGTAGACCAGGCTGGCCTCGAACTCACAGAGATCCACCTGGCTCTGCCTCCCGAGTGCTGGGATTAAAGGCGTGTGCCACCAACGCCCAGCTCAAAAAATAATCTTTTAATGAAGACATCACGTGTTCTTTTTACCTGTGTATGGGTATACACATATGCAGATGTGTGCAGATGTGTATGTATACATACGGCGTGCCTGTAGAGATCAGAAGTCACACTTGGCTATCCTGCTCTTCGTTTTCTGAGACAGGTCTCTCTGGAACTCACTAAGTAGGCTAGGCTGCATCTCAGCTCCTCAGCACTGTGACATGAGCGTGCACACGACACTCAACTGTTCCTGCAAGGGTCGGGGATCAGATTTGGGTTCTCATGCTTGCACGGCATGCGCTTGATCAACTGAGCTATTCTCCAAGGTCCATTTTGTTACTTTGACAAGTCAGAAAGAGTCAAGAAAATGTAGTAGCACTACAATGACAAAACGGTCCTTCTTGTCTGCTCATTTATGGAGGATTTTGAATGGTTCTAATTGTTAAATAACAAAATTACTGTAGAACTGATGCTGTTTCATGAAACACAGAGTAAATAAAAAAAGACACACAGTCCCATCTCTCTCATGGAAGAGATGCATTCTCAGTACAAAATTGTTTCGTATTTGTTATGATTTGTAATATATTTGTTGTTTTGATTAGCTTGTCAATGGGATGCAAATATTAAGGTTATACACACATGTTAATTACAGATAAATCTGACATGAGCAACAAAAAGCTTTCGTGATTTTTATTTTTAAATGTAATACACTATGTAGCACTCCACTGCAGTGGAAGAATGAAACAGAAATATGCAAGAGACAGAAAGCACGTAAAATTTCTGAATGGTAAAGATGAACTGTTCCATTTAATGGGGTGGTGATAACATACATCACTAAGATATTCTCCTTGATAAATGTGAAACAATGATTTAATGTTTTAATTTTAAAATGTCACATTTACAACATAGGAGAATGTGGAACAGTTTACACCCCTGGTAAAGACTTTCAGATGGTGTTTTAAAACGTTTGAGAGTTAGATTTTCCGAACTGACTTGATTTTAGGACCTATACTACCTGTAATACTTGACCTTGTAGCTTCTGGAATATGGTAAACTTTAGTGTAAAATAGAAAATACTTTTGTTTGAGAGAAATGGGTCAAGACTATTTAAAACTAATCACAGATAGCAAATCAATGCTCAGAAGAGTGTCAGCATTGTCAGCATGTGCACTCCTTCATGAGAAAAACCATAAGAGTTCATTTTGATTCCATTATATAAATTGTACACGTTTCATGGAAATGGAACAATACATTTGTATCTATGGCCAGCATGGGGCTCATTGGGAAAGGTGCTTGCTGCCGAACCGGTGATGTGACTTTAATCCCTGGGAATCATGTGCTGGAGGACATACCTGGCTCCTCCAGCTGGTCCTCTGGCCTGCACCTGCACACTGTGGTGCTTGTGCACCTGCACATGTATGGGGGGTGGGTGGAGGGAAGGAGGGGAAGGGGGGAGGGGGGGGGGGGGGGGATGGAGGAAGGGAGGGAGGTTTTAAAATCATTTCTAAAAAATGCAAAGAAATTAAGATTTCCTCCATGTATACTCAAGTTCAGTTTACCAAAAACCGTGAGGGATATCAATGTGTCTGCTGTACGGTAGGATACTCTCAATTAATTGTCTGGGAGGAATTAAAATCTTAACTTTGTCCTGCCTGGAGTAAAGGTTATGGTTTTAAAATTTTGAGAGGAAATAAACAGCTAAATTTAATTTTTATTTTGTTTTTATTTATGCATTCAAAGAATAACCTGTATTTAGTTTTGTAAAAATATAAACAATAAACCATAAATTAAAAATTTTGTCAAATCATCAAACATAAAACACTTCAATGACTTATGTAACAGATTTTTCAAGGTTTTGGCATCTTTGCTTTTATTTTTTGTTTGAGAATCAAAAAAGGAATAATTTCCATTGCTCACTCTTAACTCAGCATATGGTTTTTAAAAAGATACATAGGAAAACTCAGTGGTCTTCAGTTGATGAAGTGAATATTACAGAAGGCAGTGGCATAAGGTTTTATCTTATTTCATAATACAGTTTCCATATAAATAATGTTAACATCAGTTACAACAGCAATAAATAGAAAATTACCACAAAATGTGACATAAGACATTAAGTCCACCTAGAATAAAGGAGCTGTGAGAGTCAGTATACTGCAGTGACTGATGAATTCTCTTCTCGGTAAATCCCATCCTTCCCTCAAGAGCAGCTCATTGTCTTTTCACTGATGAATAAGTTAGTAAGAGCTTAAATTGAGAGAAGCATCCAGACTAGATGATTTGCACATAACAGAGCTGCAATTTTTAATGTCTGACGCTAAGAATTTTTTAAATTTTTTGAAGTTAGAATGTATCATTTCCTCCTTCCCTGTCTTCCCTCCTATCTCTCTTATGTACTCCTCCCTTGCTCTATTTCAAATTCATGGTCTCTTTCTCTTTAGTTGTTGTTGAATATAACCTATGTGTGTGTGTGTGTGTGTATGTATGCATATATATTTTCCCCTAAATACAACCTGATCAGTCAGCATACTCTGCATACTGTTATTTGTATGTGTATGTTATTTGTATGTTTTCAGGGCTGGCCATTTGATATTGGATAACCACTTGGTGTGCTCTTCCTGGGGGAAGACTATTTCTCCTGCTCTCAGAATTCCTTAGTTGTCTGTAGTTCTTTGTGTAGGTTGAGGCTTCCTGAACACGCACTCCACTCTCCATATTTACATGTCTATCATACTCCATTCTCCATATTTTCATGTCTATCATGGTTGTCCTTGTTCAAGTCTTGTTCAGGCAGTCATGTTGGAGAGACTTCTTTATGGGTGTGACTTCTCTCAGCAATCTCCCTGTTCCTCTGATGTTCTTGCGATAAATCCCCACTCCAACCCCCCCCCTCATTCCCTCCCACCCCACCCCATACACAATAATTCCTTAGCCTTAGATGCAGTAGTTATGTTGTGGATGTATCAGTTGTTTGTATTCTTAACTGATAAGTTAGGCTGTCTTTCAAATCAAGGTCTCAGAAACTCAAAGATCTTGTTTATAGGTCTTATCTGTCTCCACCTTCTGTCTCTAATGCTTAATTCAAGGGATATTCTCAGGCCTATGGTTCTGCCCCTGTCTTTTTGACCAGGGTATTTTGTGCTGTCTGAATGAAAATGTGGACGTGACTGCTCCAAGGTCTGGCTGAGGAGAAGGTTTTTATTGTAGATATGAGGGAGAGAACAGCCAGAGGCATCTGGAAGGGTCCAGACTGAACAAGGCCACGAGAAGAGAGAGAGAGTGTGGAGAGCAAGAAGAGGAAGAGAAGAGGAGAGAGGGGAAGCGGACCAAGAGAGGAGCTGAGGACAAAGAGGCCAAGAGAGCATATGGCAGAAAAGGCTGGGTGTATAGGAATCAGAAACAGGGGGATGCTAAGCTCAGCTCCTGGACTGGGGAGGTTTAAGGTGGGGGGGGGTGAAAGTGCTGGGACAAGCCACAGGTACTGAAGGAGCCTTGTCAGGGTTTCTTTGGAACCTGACAGCTCTTAACCTGAGGAAAAAGTGTAGAGAGGACATGAATCGAAAAGATTGCTAAGCAAGCAACGAATTCTGCTGTGGTAAAATAACAACTGATCACTTCTTGTTTTTATTAAGGTTATGTTGTTCACGAGAATTTAAAAGGCCTGAAAAGATAAACCTTTGACAATCTTCAGCATACATTAGGGGCAAATTACCTTGAGCTCTGCTATCCAATCACATTAAAGAGACACTTCCTTTCTTCTTGGGATTATGCAATGTGGCAGAAAGACTCTGATGTTCTTCTCTCACAAGCCCCATAGGTTTCCACTTGACATATTCAGAAACATAGAGGTCTTGAAAATTTCCCATTCAGTTTTAGTTTTTTGTTTGTTTTGAGACAGTCTTTTCACGTATTCCTGGCTATCTTCTGTCTGACCTCAAAGGTGCAGAGATCCTTCTGCCTCAGTCTCCTGAGTGCTGGAATTACAGATGTGTGCCACCAAGTCAGACTTTATAAGGAAAAGGGAAGTTAGACTTTAAGGGAAAGGACACTATCCCTAAGTTGTGACAATATCCACTTGTTTGTTTGTCTTTCACTCTGAACGTAAGGATCAGGTTCCTTTGTGGTTCTTATATTGCTTAAACACCTTTACATTA
The DNA here is from genome assembly GCA_902168415.1 of Peromyscus melanophrys. Taxonomy (NCBI): domain Eukaryota; kingdom Metazoa; phylum Chordata; class Mammalia; order Rodentia; family Cricetidae; genus Peromyscus; species Peromyscus melanophrys. The sequence continues at coordinate 8,475 of CABHPR010125407.1, forward strand.
TGAAAGGGGATTATGTTAGAATTTACAAAAAAATGTAGATTATTTCTATGATATTGTGCCTCATGAATATGACAAACATCTCACATTCCCTAGAACGTAACTTAAAACAAAACAAAGACTGATTGGATACATTAGCTTATTGCTCAGAGTTTGTCCCAGAACCAGAACCGACAGGTTACTTGTTTTTATTGTATTGCTTCACTCAACAATGGAAGCTGAAATGTTTTAAGATCTGCAGTGCACGGGGCTAAGGAGAGGGGGAGCAGATGAAGGGAGCTCTCAGCTCAAAGACAGGAGAGTGGAGTCCTTCTTGCACCGACATTCGTTTCTGCCAACCCTTCCGTGCTTTGCAAGAGGCTTGCTCACGCTGGAAGGAGGACAGCCTGTCTTACCTAGTCTACCAATTCAAATGTTACTGTAGAGAATATCTGGGCATCCTATGAACCAGTCAAGCTGGTAATTAGACTAGGAACAACTGACTTTGTGTCTCAGCAGTGCGCCCACAGACCCTTCATGTCAGCTGCCTAGTGTACGGATCTAGGAGATATGATTCATTAATTCCTCTTCACACTCTTCTGTCAGTCTGCAGTAAAAGTCTTTTTCTGTGTAGCCCTGGCTGTCCTGGATCTCACTCTGTAGACCTGGCTAGCCTCAAACTCAGAGATCCCCCTGCCTCTGCCTCCCAAGTGCTGGGATTAAAGACGAACGCCATCATCACCTGGTTTGAAAGTGCAGTTCCTCCTCTCAGCTCACACAGTTGACACACAGGTTAACTGGAAGGTTGCCGTAGCTTCTGTAACTCCATTACAAGCTGTTTGCAAATGACACACCCAGAACCGCTCCTGCTCACAGAGGGGACAGTGACTTCAGTGGCGGAACAAGACACCCGTCTTCCTAAAGGCATATTTGGAGTTTGAGTTATTTCTGCTCTTCATGAAGTAACTTTTAGTTTAGTGATTATTTTTTGAAATGAAATCATTCTTTAATTAGTCATACAGTATTCTACCCTTAAAAAAACCCATATGTGGTACCTTGTAACTTAAAATACTATGAGGATGACAGCCTAAGAATTGCCAAATAGAAAACTAAAAGGAAGACAGAAAAGAAATTTAAAAAAAACCCAATGTAACTATCAATTATCTTTTCAAGTCACTAATAGCCAGTTTGCTTAAGCTATTGGCAACAATGAGGAAAAAAAAATCAGCCTTGAAAGATTTCTACTTTTCTTTCTTTTTTTTTTTTAAACAAACTGTTTTCTCAAAATGACTTGCTGTGTTAAAGTAGCTGTGGATCTGAAGTTGGTTTGGTTGTGAACGTTGTTGCACCATGAAAGGATAGTGGTTTTCAGGTCAGAGCGAGAACAAAGTGGTGGTCGGCAGTTGCCTATCTGTTCAGCCCCAAATAAGAGTCACTGAAGAGAAAGAAAAGCCTTTGTTTTCCAGTTTTCAAAATGACCTTTTTCAGTGACCCTGAAGATTTTATGAACTTCTATGGTAATAGTTTCTAGCTAGCAACTCTTAATTTAATTACAAATTAAACTATATTCTTTTAATTTCTTTCTCACCTAGCATCTTTTTTTAAAAGAAGGATGTAAAGTTGATCTAAAAATGTATGGGTCTTCCTGCTTCGTGATGTGTGTATGTAACTTTCCCACCAGCCCATCCCCTTCATTTCTCTGTGGACTTCCTGATCTGTCTCAAGGGAACAACCCTGCTGTCAGTTGTTCTTACCTGTAAGTTTTCTCTTGTATCCCTCCCACCCCTTTTCCCCCCCTTCCTTAGTGAAAAACTGACATCTTTTTGTCTTACTAATACCATTTTTAAATTCCCATCATCATCACCTTGACACCTGAACTCATCACTTCACAAGACTGTTCCTTAGATGGTCTGACTTGCTGGTGTTTCTGGCTTCCCTAGCATTTCCTACGTGCTATCCTTCTTTACCCAGCCCATTTTAATACACAGATATATCAACATTTCTCCGTGTGCAGCACAAGGACTTTCACATCCTGTGTTGTGTCATTTCCAATCCAACTCCACTCTAGAACTCTATCCTTTTTTTTTGTTTTGTTTTGTTTTGTTTTTTTGGTTTTTCGAGACAGGGTTTCTCTGTGTAGCTTTGCGCCTTTCCTGGAGCTCACTTGGTAGCCCAGGCTGGCCTCGAACTCACAGAGATCCACCTGCCTCTGCCTCCTGAGTGCTGGGATTAAAGGCGTGCGCCACCACCGCCCGGCTTAGAACTCTATCCTTTTGCCTCACTCAGCTGATTGCAATGTCAATGACTAGAGTGCCATTATAAGACATTTTTAGTAGTCATTCCATGGAGAGAGGCCAGGGAGGCTGCTCTCTAAACACATGAGATGGCCAGCACAATACATACTTTTCTGGCCCCAAATATCAATTGTACCAAGTCATCTATGACCATAAACTTTCCTTTCAATTGTGTGATAAAGTTAAATGAACTGAAAACTTTAGTTTTCCTTTAAAAGAATCAGAATGTGGTGTGTTGAGTGGTAATCATCTTAAAGACAAGGTGACACTAAGTTCCTGGAACTAAAGAATGTTACCTTACTTGGCAAAAAGAAACTTCACAGATGTAATCAAGGTCTTCAAAAGAAGATGTCATCTTGGATTCTCCAGGAAGAGCTCAAATCCAACAACTGTCCTAGCAAGATACACAGAGAAAAGACCCAGAGGGGGAAATACCCCCCAGAGCACAGAGGCAAAAGTACAGATTGGAGCCATGCAGTCACACTGAGTCACAGGCAGAAGGAGATAAGTAGACAGAAGCAAAGATATGGCCAAACGCCAAAGAAGAGGAAGACTGCCCAGTCACCAGGAACTGTGAGAGGTGAGGAGGAAGTGTCTGCTCTAGAGCCTATAGAGAGCATTTGGCCTTTGGGTGCCGTGACTTTAGACTTCTGTGTTCAGAACTGTGTGAGAGGACATTTCTGTTATTTCGAGCTGCCATGTTAGTGTGTCATTGTGATAAAGGACTCAGGGGACTGATATACATGGTTAATACAGGGCCTCACTCATAGCTGCTTTACATACATGTTATATATATGAAGAAAACTGTCTTGCTTCTTTGTAGAGGTTTGACTATGGCTCCTTACAAAACTTAAATTGGTGTGCCTATACTGAAATATAACTTCTTTAGATGTCATAGTATATTGTGAAACTATTAGACAAAACATTATTGCGTTCACCTATGCAGTCATTAATTTATTTTAAATGCATTCCATAAAGATAGACTGTAATGGACACTTAAAAATGCCCTATTAAACATATTCCCAATAAAATGCAATGTTACAATTTAAAAACTGATTCAAGTTAATGCAGCTTGTAGCAACATCAGCTTTAATCTCTAGATGGCACTATGTTATAAGGAATCAGCCTGAGATCTGATTACAATTTTCATATAACATGCTGGGAACGAAGAACATTTTGTCGCAAAAAAAATTCCAGGAATTAGGTACACTTGTGATGAAAGTTTCATTTTATTAAATATGGGTAGGCGTCTAATTTTCACATGACTATAGGATTGAGAAGACAATGGAGAAACTGTCTCTAAAATGTTCTAGCCCATAGTAAAGAGTGCATCAGTCAAATTTGTTTTTGAATTATTGTTCAAATCTGTTGTTGGAGAACACACAAAAGCAAATGTGCTGTCATCCGGGTTCCCCAACAAGATTGCACATGGAACTTGTGACTTTATCTTTGATGGTCATGAGTAAAGACTCATAATCTACTGTTCATTTTGTCTTCAAATATAAACGAGACCACAAATTTATTCTTGCTCTTCATTAGTAAATTCCAGTTTCAGTCTCGGCTGAGCAGAGGCAAAGCTGCTCGTGTTTTCCCTTCTGTAACTCACCTTTTATTTTTTTAAACATCCTGTCCTCTTTCAGCTTTTTGCTTTGTATCCCCAGTGATTTCCAGGGATCTGAAATTTTCTTTTAAGTTTTCAACGACCTTAGTAATTAGGTTGCTTTCCAGCTGCCTATGTGGCAAACTCAATTAGCCAGCCAATAATCTGCATGCCCTTCTTCACCTTCATAACCTTTTGAATCATTCCTTAAATACATTTTTTGTCTACTATTTGTATTTTCATTGTTTGCCTTTAGATTTTGTATTCTTCACAGAATCCCACATCCTTGTATGTACAACAGAGGTTCTGATCTGCTTACCTTTATGTATATGGTATTTTCTTAGTAACTGTTTACTGGATTAGATGGATTTGGTACCACACATCATAATCTGATACAAATTCTCAAAAAGCTTCCTAGTTAGTACATTTGTAAATATTTTCTTGACCTTTAAAGAACCCCAAGTATCTGAATGTATATAATCTGAAGTGAAAAATGAGTTTTCAAGGATTAGGATAAATACATATACTTTTCTGGGCAGCCACTATTGAGGCATTGGTAACCATTTATTTTAATTTTTCCACTGCCTGCATACAAATGGGAGAAATAAATAATATTCTAATCTCAACTCCTTAGCTTTTCCTTTCTATTCAGATCTAGAATTAGCAGACAGTTCCTTTTTCTCTCTGACTTTCTTAGGGTGTGTCAGAGCCTTCCGCTGCAGCCCAGACTGGTGTGGAACTGGCTGCAGAGTGAGGTTGGCCTCCATTGCATGGCAGTCATCTGCCTCAGCCTTTTGAGTGCTAGCATTACAGGGAGGCACCATCATATCCCATGAGTTGACAGCTAATGCTGGAGCAGTATTTTCTTCCAGAGACAAGCCATCTGCATTCCGAAGCTCCAGCACACATTCCCACGCTATAGAACACTCCCTGTGCTCTCCCTGTTTATCTCATCTTTCTATATTACCAACGCTTGCACTTTGCAAGGACAGGAACTTTAGGAATCTTGTGTGGCCTTTTATGACCTGCCCCATGTATGCATTGTGTCCATGTGGTAAACACCTATGGATGGAGTTAACTGGAAACTCTGTGAGGAAAGGGAGACAACTACATTGTTTGCTTTGCTAGTATATTGGGATATTCACTGCCCATTAATGCTACATGGTATATTAAAAAACACACATATTAATATTATATAAGAGCCCCAAATAAAGGTACAGTGCTGCTTGAGGATTTACTATGTAAAAACACAAACAACAGAGCAGTGGCCAAGATAGATAAAATACCCTGCCTCTGAGGAGCCTCCATTATAGGGAAGTGTAGACAACAAATCAAGAAATAAATATATAACAAAACAAGCAAATAGTTAAGTAAAAGATATGGGATAGTAGCAAAACATAATAATAAGTGTACATATATACATATGCTGAAGGTACTTGCTTTGGCAGCACATATACTAAATTTGGAATGATATGGAGTAGAGTAACAGGGCCCCTGCACAAGAATGACATACAGATTTGTAAGGAATTGCCTACTTTTAATACACACACACACACACACACAGACAAATGTAGAAGGTCAATATGATAAGGGTTCCAGGTAGGCTTTGAGGAGATGAAATTGGCACATGATCTGAATGAAGAGGAGGAGGACTCTTATCTGCCTGAAGTCAGCCCTTTCCTTCAGACGGTAGTAACATAAAGTTAGGAAACAGAAGCTTAGCTGGTGTTTCAGGAAAATGAGTAAGGCTGGTGTGTGGCTATGGGAGAGACTTGATTTAGATAGTTAAGGATCTTGTAATAGCTGGCAAGGACTTGGATGTTGCTGAAGGTAGGAAGTCCTTGTCCTGGAGCAGTGGTGATGGGGAAGAACAAGTGGTCAGTTGTGGCTAGTATTTGAGTTAGTGCTTCCTGAGTATGCTGATGAGATTCCTGTAAAGGATGAAGAGTCAATGATGATTCTAGGGTTTTCCATCAGGTCACCTGGAAAAATGGGATATTGTTCATCGAGATAATAAAGAAATGAAACCAAAAAGTAGACATGGACACAGGGAGGCTTTCTTCTTAAGATGAAAAGGGTTCAGCATATGTTCATGCTAACAGAAATGATGGTAGAGATACAGAACTATGTGCTGACTGGGTGAGCAGGTTGTGGTGCTAAACAAGAGTTGCCTCAGAAAGCTCACCCTACGTTCCAGAAGGAAACATAAAGGGTTACGGATCCAGAAAGGGGTAGAGTTCTTTGAGTATGTGCCCAATAGTGGTATAGATCTGTAGTTGGACATTTTTGTCGAGACTGCCGGCTCCTCAATAATGAAACAGAGACTTATTCTTGGTTATAAAGCTCAGTCGATAGCTTAGGCTTGTTACTAACTAGCTCTTGCAACTTAAATTAATTCATTTTTATCAGTCTACTTTCTGTCTCATGGCTTTATTACCTTTACTCTGTACTGTCCATGCTGCTTCCTCCCCATCTGGCTGGTGATTTCCACCTTCTTCTTCCCAGTGTCTTGTGTGCCTGGAAATCCTTCCTAGCTTATTGCCCATTCAGCTTTTTATTAAACCAATCAGAATGACACATCTTCACAGTATACAAAAAGATTATCCCACAACATAGATCCTATTGCTCAAGATAGCATATATGTGAGTCATAGGCCATGGAAAAAATCAAGCTGGTCCTCATCAAGAAGCAGTATTCTTATTGGATAGCTTTTACACTACCATAAGATGCTATGCACTCCAGTAAGGGAGAAAAGAATCAACAATAATACCCAGCTGTGAATCTGGCAAGCTACAATAACCACTGGCCTGACAAGACATGCTCATTGGAACAATCATGGCACAAATGTTTTGGGAGTAACCAACTGCTTAGATTTAAGGTCCAGAACTCATGCCTCATATTGTTAATGAGCCCAGAACCCATGACTGACCAGGTAGATCATAGGTCCTCTGGGAAAACTTATTGCTATTATTCTGCTAATTGGACACAGTAGTGCACTGATCTCTAAACACCTATCTTTATATTTGTAAATTTATACAGCTCTCAACCCTTATCAGAGAAACTTATTTTTGCAATAGATGGTGATCAATACAGAGTCTCCCTACCTGGTCAAAATTCAGAAAGTAAGAAACTAGAGTATTCAGTCCTAAATGGGACACATATATCATATCTCCCATCCCTTAAGGCTCAAGAATCATCATGGAAAATGGGCAGAAACACCATAAGATCCAGAGGTATTAGATGTTTACTATAAAACACTGTTTTCCAAATGTGACAGGATCACTGGCCATATGAACTCATAGTGGCTGTGACAGTTTGCACAAGATCAAGCCAGCTCAAGTTCCAGTATGGATGGAGGAGGACTCATGATATCCCATCTCTATCTGAGGAGCTACTGACAATTGATGGTGGCTGGGGGAGAGACAGACAGTTTTCTTTAGATGCAGCCCCTAATAGGCTGCCCATATTCTAATGGATGATCTTATATGCACATACTAGAAGTGTTGAGTGGACTCAGTTGGTGAGAGAGAGAGAGAGAGAGAGAGAGAGAGAGAGAGAGAGAGAGAGAGAAAGAAAGAAAGAAAGAAAGAGAGAAGGCACATAAAGTTGAGAAGGAAAAAGCGGGGGGGGTTTCTACATTTGATCAAAGTACATTATATCTATGTATGGAATTATCAAGCAATAAACATTTTAAACAAGTGATGGATATGATTTTGAGAGCAAGCAGACATTTTCTTTTCTCTGGTTTTATGTTCATCAGTGAATCAGCAAATCTGTAATGTTTGTGAGCTGTTTCAGGAGACCACAGGAAGATGAAGAGCAGCAATTGACAGAAGTAAAAATAAAAAGACTGGGGATCGAACTCTGAGACCTTCCCTTTAGTAGCTGTGCAATCCTGAAGAGATCCATTAAATTGCTGAGTCTCATTTAGAAGAAAGAAAGAAAATCATTGTTTATGAGTTGGGCAGTTTTACACTTGTGACAAAAGGTTACACTGATGTGAGAGCCCACAGAGGTTTATGTAAGTACATATATACTTATTAAAAGGTGTGATGGGGAAACAGACTCACTAATACAAAGAAAGGTAGACGTGGTGTGGATCCGCTGCTGATCCAGCTTCCATTCCCCAACTGCAAGCCACTTTCCACTGCCTGACCTAGTCTCCTCGTTCCAAGAGAGAGCGTGACCCCCCTCTCTCCTCTTAAGTGATCGTGTGTGTAGACAAGACCACGCCTATAGAGTCAGATACCTGAAAAGCTGTTGGTTGAATGGAATGAATTTCCACAACATTACACAAACTATTTTCTTTAACCGTTATACCATATTTAAAACAAGAAGATGGTTAAGTGTTACACATGTCCTGTGTTATAGTATTTCCCATCCTTACCTCATAGTTGATATCTGTTCTACTTATGACCTTGAAGTACAGCCCCTGGAGATGTAGCAGGTAACTGTTCTACCTATAACTTTAAAGTACCAGCCCCTGGGGCGTGGCCTCAGGGCTACCCTTAAGACTGGAGAGAGAGGCATGTAGAGTGCTCTCTCTTCTCTCCCTTGTGGGCTTGGATGGTGCAGACTGACTCGGGCAGCAGGACAGCGTGGGTCAGCACCTCAACCTTTCAGGACCCTTCGAAGATTCTCCTATTCTGTTCAGTGAGTTTTCTTTCCTAATAAATTCCTTTTACCCTTCAAGCAGACTCCTGTAAATTTCTCGTTATACCTGGCACCCAAGGTGGGGCACGAACCCATGATTAAGATTCTCATGCTCTACTGACTGAGCTGGGCAAGTGGCTTAGTGGTAGAGCACCTGCCTAGCATTCATGAGGCCCTGGGTTCAATCTCCAGCACTTCAGTACAGTGAAAAAATTAAAAATAGGGCTGGCAAGATGGCTTAGCTGAGAAAGGTACTTGCAGGAGCAGGTTCTGGTGGTGTGCACTGTCTCGGCACCCGTGCAGAAAGGAGTAACCGAGTAGCTCCAAGTAGGGAGTGCAAATCTCCCAGTATGGGTCTAGTGTCACTCTAGTGGCGGGCTCAGCCACATGCAGCTAGCTCTGGACCGCGGAACACAGGGACAGGTTGGAAGGGACCAAGGTGTGTCTGACAGAGCAGGAATTTCTGGCATTGGTGGATGGGATGTGAGCTGCTGATGGCAGGTGAGGGTATAAGCTAGCCCACCTAGATAATGGTCGTAGGGACAGCCAACCCACATGTGGGCACCAGGTATAACACGAAATCCATGGGAGTCTGCTTAAAGTGTAAAAGGAATTTCTTAGGAAAGAAAACTCACTAAACAGAATAGGAGAATCTTCAGAGGGTCCTGGAAGGTTGAGGTACTGACCCACGCTGTCCTGCCGCCCGTATCAAGCAGTCCACACCATCCAAGCCCACAAGGGAGAGAAGAGAGCACTCTACATGCCTCTCTCTCCAGTCTTAAGGGTAGTCCAAGGCCACACCCCATTGACTGGTACTTCAAGGTTGCAGGTAGAACAGTTACCAGCTACATCTCTGTGGGCTGTACTTCAAGGTCATAGGTAGAACAGATATCTACTACATTACCTGACTTATTCTTTTTATATTACATTACTCTCTCTCTAAAGACTTTTACTTTACTATATTTAAATTATTTTTTCTATGACTATCTATACCCATTTTCTTTTCTTTCTTCAGCACATAATCACATTGTCAAGCATAGCCTACCAGTTCAGAGGTTTTTCTCAGGCTGGACCTGGCTTTGTGGCTTTGGGAAAATGTTGCAAAAATGTTTCAAAGGCCTTCTGTGCATCTGCAGACTTTTTCTATGTCTCTGCTTAGCACATGACACTGGCAGCTGGCTCTGCCTCTCTGGGTCAGTGAGCCTGGAGCCACATTTACCTGCTCCAGCTCTGGGAAGTTGCTGGGCCAAGCTGCAGTAGGTGTTTCTACCTAGTCTCCCACTGAGTAGCACGCCAACTGCTCAAAGGCCCTACAGTTGAATATATGTGTCCCCACATTGGACACCAAATGGAATGGGTCTTTCTTTGAAGTGCCAGCTCCTGAATAATGACACAAAGACTTTATTAACTATGAAAGATTGGCCTTAGTTTAGGCTTGTTCCCAATTAGCTCTTAAAACTTAAATTAACCATATGGCTCATTACCTCTCCTCAGTACAGTACATCTGACTTCCTCTACACCTCATTGGCGAATCCTCCGTGCCTCAGATTCCTCCCAGAGTTCCTTTCTCTGTCTGGAAGTCCTGCTTATCCTCTCCTGCCTAGCTATTGGCTGCTCAGCTCTTTATTAAACTAATCAGAAGGTGCCTTAGGCAGGCGAGTTAAAACAGCACCACATCTTCACACAATGCGATCAAATATCCCCCAACAGTGAAATAAATCTGAAAGAACTGTAAAAATCTTGACTAAAATTATACATGAAAGTATGGCTATAGTGAAACATTGCCAGGAGAAGCAAACCCTAGAATCCATGCTTTTATATACCAACTCATAACTCATTGATAAATATCAGAGGCACACAGGAACTTGCAAGAAATACCTGAGAATATCTAGAACAGCTCTGGATTCCATGAGTATTCTAGTGTATATCACTGGTAGGCAGAATTCCAAGATGGCCTTTAATATTCATGCTCTGTGACAGTCATGGAGCTTGAATGGGTCTGTACTAGGTCCTCTGCATATATGTTATGGTTGTGTAGCTTGGCGTTCTTGTTGAACTCCTAACAGTGGGAGCAGGTGTGTCTCTGACTCTTTTGTCTGCTCTTCAGACTCTTTTCCTCTCATTGATTTGCCTCTCCAACCTTGATATGAAGGTTTGTGCCTAGTCTTATTGTAACTTGTTATGCTGTGTTTGGTTGATGTCCCTGGGAGACCTGCTCTTTTCTGAAGAGAAATGGAAGAGGAGTGGATCTAGGGAAGAGGGGAGACTGGGGAGACTGGGAGAAGTGGAGGGAGGGGAAACTGTGGATAGAATGTATTGTAGGTGAGAAGAATAAATAAAAAAATATTGATGCTCTGGTGTAGATGCATTGCCTCCTCCCTGGGATTATAACACAGCAGTACCCCTTATCAATGGCTTGATTTTATGCTGTCTTCACAACCCACGGTCAACAAATATCAATTAGAAAATTCCAGAAATAAATAATGCATAGCTTTTGAATTCTCTTCCATTCTGAGTAGTGTGGTTAATTCCTGCACCATTCTGTTCTGTCTTGCCTTGCTTATAAATCATAATTTGCCCATTCATTACCCAGTGTCTAAATCTTGGCCATCTCTATCATCAGACTTCCCAAGTGATGCCAGTCCTTCTCTCCAGCTTCCTTCCCATGCAGCAGTCTCCTGGTTTTGCTTATTTCCTTCATGGAGAAACTGAAGTTAGGACTGGGGATGTAATTCAGTCCCTAGAGTTATTGCCTAGCATTCAGGAAGCCCTGGATTTGATCCCCAGCAGAACACTATACCAGATATAGTGGTCCATGTCTGTAAGCCCTGCACTCAGGAGGTAAAGGCAGGAGGATCTGAAGTTCAAGATTATCCTGGGCTGGGCGGTGGTGGCGCACGCCTTTAATCCCAGCACTCGGGAGGCAGAGCCAGGCGGATCTCTGTGAGTTCGAGGCCAGCCTGGGCTACCAAGTGAGTTCCAGGAAAGGCGCAAAACTACACAGAGAAACCCTGTCTCGAAAAACCAAAAAAAAAAAAAAAAAAAAAAGATTATCCTGGGCCATATATAAAGAAACACACACACACACACACACACACACACACACACACACACACGCAGAGAGACAGAGGCAGAGACAGACAGACAGAAAGAGACAGACAGACAGAGACAGAGAGGAAGGAAGAAGGAAGAAGTCTCACCAAGGTACAATTCCTTTTTCTTTCGATGCCAGAGCAAATGTGGACAAGAAGCCGAGAGCAAGACCTCTTGGTTCAGCTCAGTGATTTTCCCACTGGACTGTTCAGAGTTCTCGCGAAAGCTTTGGTGCTCTTTTCCTCTGCTTCCTGCCCTACCTCTCCGTCCTTGCTGTTGTTACTTCTCGTCCCAAATCATCTGCTATGGGTGAACCAGTCCCACTTCCCCACAAATGGGCCAGGTTCATTTTCTTCCTCGTGGATGGCTTCTCTTCTCCCTGGCCTTTCTCGGATGTGGTGTTTGTATTTGCTAATCCTGCCTTTACGCCACCCTCCTTTCTCTGTACTTGGTCAGCTGTCTGTCTTTGCAGGCCTTATCAAAATGGATGATAACTAATCTTGGTTGTCAGCTTGACGCACCTGGGAAGAGAGCCCTCGGTTGAAGAACTGCCTCCATCTAGTGGCCTGTGAGCATGTCCATAGGTAGTCTTCTGATTTGCTAATTGACGTAGGAGAGTCTAGCCCACTGAGAGCGGTGCCATCCCTGGACAGGTAGACCCGGGCTGTATAAGAAAGACAGTTGAGTGTGAGCCCAAGAAGAAGCCAGTAAGCAGCACTCCTCTGTGATTTCTGCTTCCAGCACCTCCCGTGAGTTTCTGCCTTGGATTTCTTGGATGGTGGGGCTGTAACCTGTGAGATGAAATAAACCCTTTCCTCCCAAGCTGCTTTTTGCCAGAGTGTTTATCACAGCACCGGAAAGCAGATTGGGACAAGAGAGACCTTCCTATTAGGTGAGTAATGCTTCCTGGGTACTTATCTTCTCTTTCCAGGTTTTAAACATTCTCAGATGATCCATTCTGAGATGATTACACATCCCTGGGTGATTGCTTTGGTTTCTGGTGCATTTTTAGCTGGAATGCCTTGTACAGCATGAATAAATAATACATTGAGTTAAACTCATATTAGTCTTCGGCACTGTTTATATTTTAAATCCACTGACATGTCTTGAAGGCCTAATTAGCCAGGGAGACAAAAGGTGAGTTAGTCTCAATCTTTGTCTTCAAAAGCAGTTCACTTTCTAATGGAGGATCTAGGCAGGTACATTATTCTGAAGCAATATGATAAACACACTGTGTAAGGAGGTTTGGGGACAGGATACTCCTGTTACCAATGCAACAATTAGCAGAGGCAGTGTCACGGCGACACTTGATATTAGCTTAGCTCTCCAGATGAGGCAGGTGGTTCCTACAGGAATTTTACAGATACATGTTACCTTAGTTCCAGGCTCCACCCAGGTGAACACACTTAGATAACTAAAAGCGTTGCAGCCAAAGCATGTTCTAAAGGACTTTCCAAGAGCATAGATTCCATTATTCTGGGTAAATAACCATCTGATTAGATGCTCTAGTGTATTTTTACTTGAAAAGTGCTCTGACCCTGGGCCAGTTAATTAAAAAAATCTATTTTCAACCTGTTCTTTTTCTTTCCCTTCAAACAAATATGACCTTACCATATTGTGAACAACTTAAATTTTAGAATACTGGCCCTTCAAAAGCATTTTTAACTTAATTATAATACATTCTGTTGCTTTGACAATAGCTACAAATGAAAACAAATCTTTCCCACATAATGCTCTCTAAAAACCACAGGAAACAGAAGGACTAAAAAGTCCAGTTGACAAATTACAATCAGTCTGCATCAGGATACTTCAGAACATTATTTGAATCACTGAAATGTAAAGGCACTTTGTTGGATTTTAAACAGAATACTTGGATTCCTACCCAGTTGCAATAACACAGTGTAGCATTGTTAGTTCTGATTCAAGTGCATCTGATCAAAAGATTATTGAATATTTCTTGTCTCTCTGCCAAGTCAGGATGTCTTCTCTCTGACTGCGATATTTGGATCCTGCTGCTGTTCATTAATGCTTATCTTACATTCCATTCACAATCATTATCTACCTCTCTCTGTAATTAGCTAATTATATTTCAAGATAATTAGTTTAATGAAAGTGTGGAAAGTATGTGGTAAGAATCTAAGTGATATTGTCATGACCTCCACATACAGATGAAGGGGGAATAAGAAAATACAAACAACAGAAAAGTGAGGAACCCTTATGGTAGTCTACGTGTTCAAAGGACTGTGTGTACTTTACTGAATTATATCAAGTTATAGCATCCTTTTGGGTTCTGTTGGTCATTAGGAGTACATATGTGATATGGGGTGTTAGAAATGGAGAATGATCCAAAGAGCTGTGTCAGCCTTTCAGTCTCTATGGCTGCATTGCTTGTTACTACTTGTCATGTTTATGGATTCCTTAGATACCAAGAAATAAGTAAAATAATATTAGATGAACACAATAGCTTTTTTTTGTTTGTTTGTTTTGTTTTTCGAGACAGGGTTTCTCTGTGAAGCTTTGGAGCCTGTCCTGGAACTCACTCTGTAGCCCAGGCTGGCCTTGAACTCATAGAGATCCACTTGCCTCTGTCTCCCGAGCACTGGGATTAAAGGCGTGCACCACCACCACCCAGCTCACAATAGCTTTATTAGTAGAAGGAGATACATCTATTCTTGCAGTCCTTTTCCAGTTTTTACAAAAAAAGCACACAGTTAAGGTGAAGGAAGCAGGCAAAGGCACCTTGTCCTAAGTACTGCCATTTTGATTTTAGGCTTCATTTTACACATAAGAAGAAACAAAGTTCAAGTTCCCTTGGAGACTGTCCAGAAGCTAACCAACTTCCTCTCCAAGCAACAATCCCCCAAACATAATGCCTGTTCCTAACAACAAAACCTAACTATTATGGAATACTAATTTAAGATGTGTTGTTATTGGTTGTTTTTGCTCTTTTGGGGGCCCGCCACCCAGCTCCCAAATAAATCACACACAGGCCTATTTTTAATTAAAAATGCCTGGCCTTAGCTTGGCTTGTTTCTA
>CABHPR010125408.1:0-10000 GCA_902168415.1 Peromyscus melanophrys
GGGGGGGGGGACCTTGGGCCCTATTTTTAATTTGGTCTTTCTCTAGGATGATCAGAAACCAGTGATCCTTATGGATCCTTATGAATTGACATGTTATAAGAATCTCTTTGTCTGCATGTGGAATTGTTTTAGAGTGGGTCGAGCTAGAGCCTGGGAGGCCTCCAGAAGACTGGATATGCTTCCCTCTCTGCCCCGAGAAGTTGCTAGAATTCATTCATGCAGTGGTGGAAGTCTACTGTGCAAAGACATCACACAGGATCTTATCAAGGGGCAGATTCTGATTCAGCAGCACATCTGAGGTGGGGGTCTACGAGTCTGTATGCCCTGTAAGTTCCTGGGTGACGCCCCTGTCAAGACTCACAGCCCATACTTGAAGTAGCATTAGTCCCGCACTTGAAGTAGGTCATGAGGCATTTACATTCTTTTGGCTGAGTTGGGTCAAGTTCAGCTACTGAGCCAGAACATTCTTCTAGTGACCCTGACCCCTCCTTCCTACACTAAATATCCTGAAAAGGATGGGAACCCCAGGACTTTGGGGCAAGTCAGAATAGGATAATTTTAAGATCTTTAAATATGGTTAGTATGGTGAAGGGGATTGCAGAGGGACTATTGCTGTTTGTCAGAAGAGCATCATTTTACGATCTGCTCTAAATAATGCTATAACATAGTCCAAGCCAGCCCAAAGGCAGCAACATGCCCAGCTCCAACTAGCCACCACTTCCACCTTCCCACACCTGTTGGCTCCCATTTAAAAGGAACTCTTCCTTGTAGTTTGCTGTTAAACATTGTTTCAGATAGACTTGTAGCCCTGTGGTCATGAGAGGAGACCCAAGGACAGCAGTGGAGGGGTAACTTCCAAAAGTTCAGTTCCCATATGCTCATGTATTTAGAAAAATGTGTGGTTAGATGGAATGATCCCAGAAGACAATGGGCATTTCCCCTAATCACCTGCAGGGCAAACTCTTTTTTTAATACTAATTAGGGCATATTTCCTCCCAGCTGTAACTGATTTTACATCTTCAACATCTGTCAGCCCATTTAATCTTGACATCAGACCTGTGAGCTAAGTAGGGCAAGTGTCATTATTTTTCCCAGATAAGAAAATGAGAATTCAGAAAGTAGGTGATACAGAACACAGGACCCATATCCCGCACCTCTGCCCAGTGTTTCAATTCAGCCACTTAACACTAGTACATTATGTATTTTCTCATAGAACAAAACTGACCTTTGTAATTCCCAATTAATGTCTGGTATCCTTAGAGAATTGTTTATTAAGTCCATAAGGCTTATGTATCTCTCAATCTCCTTGTTTAAATTTAGAATACCCAATGCAAGGCAAAAGGAGGCAAAGGGAATTTGGAAAGCAATTCTTGTGATCTCCCACCTCTATTATTAACATTAATTACAGAGAAGAACTTTCAGAAGCACATCTCTAGGCGTCTTTACTTTTTTTTTTTTTTTTTTTTTTTAAATAAGACTCCTTTTTAGACCTTTTAACAGTAGATTTCAGGACCCACCCTGTGTCTGGGAGAAGTGGGAGTTGAAGTGACAACATCTGAACACTAGAGGGCCCCCAGGCACCAGCAACACTTTTTCTGCAGTCATTTGTGCCAGGATTGGTCCCCACCTTTTGGAAAAATTCAGGTCAGGTCCACATCTGGCTAAGGATTCCTTCATTGTTCTATAAGCCAGGTACAGAGAAAACAAAACTATTTGAGCTTTGGATCAGATGTTTAATTCCAGAATCCAAACAGAGATTAAAATCAATGTGAGACCTGGGAATCTGAATAAAAAAATATGCATCTTCATCTGGCTATGTCATTTAACATATTATCAGAGGGACCTGGGGCTCTTTTGTGTCAAGTAACCTGAATCAGAATATCTTTGGTTGAGCCAAGGACGCCATGATTGAAAAAGCTCTCCTTGAGTGTTCTGATCTTTGCTTTTGTGATGTTAGGCATTCTCACCTCCACCCTAAGGAAAGGACACTCTGTGCCACCTTCTGAATTTTCTCTTGCCCAACCTCAGCTTGAGCTCTTTCTGGACAAAAACAAAACAAAACAAAACAAAAAACCCTATAGCATTAATTATTTCTTTCCCTTTCTATTTTTTTTTCTTATTCACCAGTCCTTTCATCTTGTAACATTTGTAATTTATTTGTGTGTTTATGCATAAAATCTCTGCCTTTCATTTTGGTCTCTAGACACCATAAGGTCACAGCTCATATCTGGTCAGTTAATCAATGAAAGGAACATGAAGCAATATAGAGCCACAGTCTGCTCATATATGTGTGTGAGTTGGTGGGGGAGACTCCTCTCTTCCTGTCCGTCCTCTCCTTCTCTTTCCCCCTTCTTTCTTCCATCGGTGAGAGTGGGACAGCCCCTCTCTGTGGCAGAGATTCCACCATCGATGGCATTTCCTCAAGTTCATACCTCGTCATTCTCGCTGTTACTTCATCTCATCCACTATCTCCAGTTCTGAAGCTGCTCACCTATCTTAGATTTTTCCCCCACAGCCCGACTTTCCACTTACTTCAACACAGATAGGCAATTTCTCCAGTTTTCCGGTGCAGTTCTCCCACACCCACCAGGGCACTCCTTCAGACCATCGTTGCAGCCAAAGCATGGTCTCTTAGGTCACCATCATTCTGGGCAACATCTTTTAAGAGGCTTACTTTGCTAGTGGTCCTTTGAACACGTGGAACCTGGATCTGAGCCCTCCGTTCTGTACACATCCTGTCAGGGCAAGAGTGGCATGATGCCCTCCCTTATCCTGGATGCTGCATCTCCTAATGCAGTTGGAGACTGCATTAGCGTTTTGGCTGCCACACACACGATTGAATCATCCTTAGCTATAGCCAAGTAAAACCTCTAAGGTTTTTTTTTTTTTTTAGTTGTTGTTTTTAATATAAAGACTTTTGTCTGTTGAGCTAGGTCTCTTGCATTCTATTCTGTGCTGTTGCTGTTTTAATTGCAGGTTTTCTATTCATCTCTATTAAATTTTATTGAATTCTTTCAAGTTTTGCTAACACGGTATCCTTCCTTCTGTCTGCTCCTTTTACATTCCCTAGTACTTTCTGTGAGTTTTCTCCCATCAATCAACTAAATCTGGGAAGGAAGAAGCATCTCTCGCTAAAACTGGAAAGGAGTGAAAGGGGTGGTCAGAACAAGGGAACCATAGCTGTGGTTTGGGAAGTTTCTAGGTTGATAAAAAAAACAATCACCCCACCTATTTCTCAGGCTACAGACAGAGTGAGCCAACTCATTTTCAGCAAGCTTTTGCTCCAAGCTCCACACCCATCCTTTCTGCTCTGGGTAATTGGTTTTCTGTGTGTTGGCTTCCAGAATCTACCACAACCACCTTACAAAAGTGTATGGCAGTAAATGTCCATCTCTGGGTCTGCTCAGGAAAAAATGCCAGTGAGACAGGCAGGGGCTCTGAGGTTGGCTGTGAAGAAGCAGCCTAGCTGAGAATATCTGGTGACTAAGGACTCTGGAGATGTGTGTCCTGGAATCCAAATAAGCCCAATGTTGTTCAATGGAAGACTGAGAAACCCTGATCAGGAAGGAAGGAAGGAAGAAAAGGACCAGATGGGTCAGACAAGACAATGTTGTTTATGACTGCAAAGTTTCTTTCTGTTTCTCCCAATTGCTCTCATGGCATTAATTATACCCATTATATGCTTTAAAAAGGTAACGTGACCAAGTACTTAGAACATAAGAAAGATAAATTGCCCCCAGAGAATGAGGGTTACTGAGAACAAAAGGCAAGGGAAGGGAGTAGAGTTTAGAGGTAGAGAGGGGGTAGGGTAAGGCTGATGGGAATGCTAAATTAAAATTAGTTAGTAGAGAAAACTAAGTGACGGTTACCACATAGAACAAAATGACTTTTCTTTTCTGAGAAATGTGGGCCCTTCCCTGGACTATGATGAAAACTGAGGTGGTAGCTGGACTCTGAACATGATTTGGAGCCAATGGAAGACTCAATGTGCAAGAACTTCAGGGAGTGTCCCATGATTCTCTTTTCCTCAGGGACAGATGAAATATGACAGCCTTTCCCTCCTTTTCCTGGCTGTCCCAAGCCTAGCAGGGCCCCAAAGGAAGAACAAAGGTATTTGTTCATTACATAGTGAAATCCTCTAGTTCTGTTAGCCATGAATTGGCATAGAAAGGGAGGCATAGACCCTGAAATAATTAAATAACAAGACCCTGAAACAATTAAATAACACCTTGCGTGACTCAGAGGAAGAAAGGGTTTATTGTTGTTGATGATGATTGTTTTTGTTTTGCTTTTACAGATTTCTCCACCAATTGTTTGCTTGTTTGTTTCTGTTCCTGTCAGGACTAGATGGCTATGAACCCTCCAGTGTGGGAAACCACGCTTTATTCAGATACATAAAATGAACTAATTCGTTTATGTATTTATTGATCTCTGACTGTGTTAATGCCCAGGCCCTGTACTCTTGAAGCTCAGTATCTACTAGTGGAAGGAAGGGCTGGATGGGGAATAAACTGGTCAGACAGTAAGTGAATAACCCAGACAATGTTGGTGTGGGATTCTTGCTGCTATGGAAACAGCATCAGCTGGGTGTGGTGGCTCATGCCTAGAATCCCAACATGTCTTTCTCTTAATTTGCCCAGGAAAACATTTCTGGAGGTGAAGAGAGAGTGACAGTCAATGACCAGGGCTTTGTAACTGACTCTGGAGGAGAAGAATGCTTGAGAATGCAGGGTGATTAAAGGCTTGTTGGGAGCCTGAGGCAGGGGCATTTCCATGAGCACTTGCTGCTCTTGTAGAGGACCCACAGTTAGGTCATCGCTTACAACCAACTGTAACTCCAGGTCTAGGGTATCTGCCACCCTCTTCTGTCCTCCATCTGTGCATCCACACACTCACACATGTGCACATATACACAAAATAAATCTGAGAGGGAGGGGGGAACAAGGCATAACCCAATAGCATTGGTATGGAAAACGATTTCCATGAGGAAGCTAGAGCTGTATCCCTTTGGATGCCAGGTCAGATTTGAAGGAATTAATGTTTGTTCTGAGACCCCAAGGATTAGGAGCTGTCATTCACACAAAGAACACAGGAAAGAGAGTTCTGGCAATATATGTATAGCGAATGTGAAGACTGGCACAGAGAAGGGACTTTCCCATCCAGAGAATTGAGAAACTGCCATTAGGAATAAAACTTCAAGAACAAGAGGAAAAGCCAAGTCCCAGACTAACAACCAACGTTCTGAGACAGTGGGCAGAGTACTAGCCATGAACTACAAGAGCAGCATAGGGAACTAAATCCCAACTTTGAGGTATGATAGTATAGTTCTTAAAGACAGACTCTGTGACTTCCACAAGACTTTCTAAGATGTGTACTCCTTCTCTCCCCACAACATGACTTGATTTTAAGGGGAACACAAAGCACATGCTGTCAGCAAGGCTAGAGAGACAAAGGGTGCAGCTTAAAGCTATGTGGAATGTTTTTATCCTAGCACTCAGGAAACTACTTAAGAAAGCTATGCAAATAATCACTCTTAATGGGAGAGACAAGGGAGTGACTTGAGCTACTGTGTGCAGTGTCCTTGGGTGTAGGCAACTTTAGGTGCCTGCCCCACGTGTGCTAAAGACACACAAAGGAAAGTAGCAAGTAATGTCAGTGATTGGGGAAGGTGGTGCTTTCATGCTAGAAATCAAATTAGCAAATAAACAGACAAGAAATTAGAGATACCTGAGAATTATAAGGACTTAACCCTGTTGTTTATTTAGAAGTATGGGAAACATATTCTAAATGTAAAAGTGGCACAAAGATGTCTGGCCTGAAACAATGTGCTGTCCCCAAACCTCCCAACCCAAATATCTGGGAATTCTGTTTTGAGATTTCCTCTTCCCTCCATCCAATGGTTATAGAAGAGATTAAAAACCAACCGGAATGTTTTTCTGAACTGATTTTTAAAAGATATCCCCACCCCTTATATGCTCCATACCTCTCCTATCCAAATCACCTAAATGTCTAGATGATGATTTGGAGACGCTTGGACTTGTTAATTAACCTAAACCGTCACATTCATCTGCAAGGTGCATTATTGTTAATTAAAACTGCGATTCTCCTTGTGCCCAGACGGAGGACTGCTGTTGTCAGAATAATTAGATAGCATAGGATGGTTTTCATGCAAATTCCTGGCAATTAGAGTTGGCAACGAATTGGGTTTGAAATCCCAGTGAAGTTCTCAGTGAAAATTCCTTGGAGGCTGCAGAAGAAAGGTGTTGGGAGACAGGGAAGGAGGGTAGAGGTATGGTGGTGGATGAAAGGTTTTAGGAAACGCACATTTGTTTCCTAAATCCTCTAGGGTGGTGGGGCTCAGCCAAAAATAAATGAATTACAAGCATCAATGTGATGTTCAAACTTTCCTCAAGAAAAAAAAAATTGCCCTTAATGTAAATTGACCCTCCCCGGGGCGTTATGTATCCCCGAGAGCTTGTTTCCCTGACTCTGATCTTTCTGAGAGAAGTTTTCTTTTTTCCCTCTTAGCCAGGAGGCCTAATAACTCACACGCAGCTAAAATCCCTGCCAACCCTTAGATTAAATTCTAAAGGAACAGAATTTGTATTCCTGAAGGGTTGCACAGAAGATGTTAAATTCCAACCCAATTTAGAGTGGTTAGTGGTACCCATTGGGTTAAATAGGTTTGGATAGCAGGTCCCCATGGAAAGCTTCTAGAATTGGCTGAGGTCAGAGTTAGACATAAGGATGAACTGTCCAGCTGCAGTATACATAATGGCAGGGGAAAGGGCAGTCCCAAAGGGCCTGGAGCAAGAAGGCAAGGGTGGGGGAGGGGGAAGAGGAGCAGATAGTTTAAGCGTTCTTGTTTCCAATCCGCAGTGACCTCTTATCAGTTTCTGGCTTCTGTTTCTGCCTTCCTTTTGCAAGAGATGTGATAGCTGTCAGCTATCACCAGGACTCAACCCAGACTGAGCGAAGAGGGAGATCTAGCTGGGAGTGTAGGATCGAGGTAGAAGAGACAGCCCTAGTGGTATTAGGCCAAGTTTCCCCTGAGCATGGGATGAATCAGGGAGCCCAAACAGCCTTACCACCCCTTAAACTAGGTCAGCATCTAAATCTAGTGCCTTGTAAGAGAGGAAAGCAACATCTGGAATGATTTCGAGAGCAGTTGGAGAGTCTAGGGTGTGTGTGTGGGGGGGGGGTGGCGTGGGTTGGCAACAGAAAAGGAAATAGAAAACAAAAACACCAGGACACATTCACCATCACTATGGTTGTAGACCTGAGCATAATTTAGGCTTGTAAATTATTTCCTTTTTCCTCATTTTCTTTCTCTTCCTTTATGTTTCAGAATGTCTCCCGCGTCTCAATCGGTCCCACAACCCCGCCTTTCAATTTATGGTGCACCAATCAGGAACTAAACCTGGTGGTTGCTAAGAGACCAGAGGAGGGAGATTTAGAGTCTTTGTCAAAGCACCCACCCAGGAAAATTCCCTGATCCTTCTGCACCCTCCAGCCTAGGATGTTTTAAGTCATCCCTGCCCCTCTCCTGCACTTTCCTCTCAATCCTTAAACCCAGAATGTCATGCATAGATATGTTAGGAAAGAACACAGTAGAGAGCATCTTTGAAAGTATGGAAAGACTGTAAGTAGATTCAGATCGATGTGAAGTATCCACTCAAGTTTTCCTGGGTGGGCTTGAGGTGGGTTGCTAGAAGAAATCTGTGGTCTTTCCAGGTAGAGGGTGAAATCGTTGTCAACAGGAGTGCTCCATATGTAGCGTGTCTTGCTTGTTGTCCTCCTAAACACTACCCAAGCTTTGCTGGGCAGGGCATGAAGACAACCCTCCAAAGTCACAAGAAACAGACAGAGAAGCAGGCAAGCGTGGGGGGACAGATGTCCTACGATGCTGGGGGTGGATAAGAGAAGGCCACAAAGACTAGTGTGAGGTAAAGGCTTCTTTTGAGAGCTGGGCTTTGAAAGGGAAACGAGCAATTTGAGCCCCAAGGTGGATTGAGTAGGGGTGTCTCCCTTTGAGTTGCTTCACCGTTTCTACTTTCATGATCTCTTTCTTCTATACACCACACACAGAAATGCTGGACATAAACAGCAAGGCAAATGAACTTACCGAATAAAGATTTCTGCCCTTATACCCTGAATGGGTGCAACAGATTTAAGTTAGGAAGGGGGCTCTGCAAGAGATTTGTGCACACACATGGATATGTGTACTGCAGATACTGACTGAGTGTAAGCTCATGCATAGACACGTTTCACTGCGTGCATGCCTCCATTATAACATGGATACTACAGGTCCTAACAGATTGAGAGACAGATGTATAGACACACCAGAGAGAGAGAGAGAGAGAGAGAGAGAGAGAGAGAGAGAGAGAGAGAGAGAGAGAGAGAGAGAGAGAGAGATGGGAAGATTGGGCAGGGGTGTCCAGGTCATGATGAAGAAATAACTTGCAAAAGACAGCTCCTAGGAAGCAGCATTTTACACTCTCTTGGCACATGCCCTAGACTAGGCTATGGTAACATCTTTGGTCAATGTGACTCGTAACCTTAATGGCTACAAGGTAGCCATTCCCCAGTGTTCCTGAACATACTTCTTTCATTTCCTCCCACTACTCACAGAGGTCAAAGAAGACAAGGATGGTCTGGATGGGTCAGACAGGAGGGCAGCACTACTGCTTTGTGCTTTACTTTCTGCCACTCATATCTGTCCCCGCCCCCGCCCCCACTGCCCCTGCAACTTGGTTTCTAGACCTATTCACTTATTTTCTGAAATGGCTTCTCTTCTTTTGCTCATCAAGCCTTGCCTTCTTGTTTAGAGAGTTCATCTTCTCCACTCATGCCATTGTTTCTCTTTTCTATCCCCACAAGAAGACAGTAATCACTCACCTCAAGAGAACATCTTCATCCCCTGGGGATGTTTATCCACCATTCTCTTTTTTCCAGGGCAACTCTAGAAACAGGAAAGTCAGGCTTTGTATTGCCCTCCTGTCTCTCCATGGTCATTCTCCTTCTCTTTAACTCCAGAAGAAATAAGAAAACACCGGCTTCATAAAAGCAGTGTAGACTTTAATTTAGGTTGACACATGGGGAAAGAACTAGGATTTGCCTGCAAAGGCAACTGTATGAGAAGACTGTCTTGCAGGGAGGGACAGAGAGGCCAAGGATCTACGAGTGGTCTGGTGGCAGAACAGGGCCAGGACCAGGGGTGTAGCCACACAATGCAGCACAGCCAAGGCTTCTGCCAGGTTCAGCATTACATCTAGAATCTGCTGGGATGCACATGATTGCAAAAGCACGATTTTGGACCTCACCAAGGCATCGAATAGGAGAACCATCCCATGAGGCCACCAGAAAATGAACCAGACCCACAGGACACTAACCCAGGGGCCTGACTCCTTGCTCAATGCTTTCTTCAGCCCGTTGGCTGCCAAGAGAGCCAGTGGGAACACAGTGAAGATGGTAAAACAGATTGCAGAATGTGTGGACTTCAAAGCTTCCAGGTCCTTGTTGGATGCAAGGGTGCAGAGGTCATTGTAAACATCACTGGCCAAGGTGACTGGCAGCCCTAACAGGCCAGCTGCTCCCCAAAGTCCCACAGTGAGTCCCAAGGTGAGGCCACGGATTTGACCTATATTCAGTCTGGGGTTCAGGCAGGCATAGCACCCTATGAGCAGAGCCTGGGCAAAAGCTGAAGTATACCAGACCCAGTAGCCCAGGTAACACAGGCCTGTGCTATGGGCAGTGTTGAACCCTGGTGCCAGGACAGGCACCGCCATGCTGAAGAGGGCACTGCCTACTGCCAACTGTGCCAGAACAGGCCAGCTGGGGCAGATCTGCCAGTGGAAGAGAGGTCTGAGAATGGCGAAGAGGACGGCACCACTTGCCAACATGCCCATGACACTGGTGAGGATGAAGAAGGGCAGTGAAGAACTGTCCAGTAGATTACAGGAGCGGCAGGGAGCGGCTGCTCCAATGCTGTAGTTATCGG
>CABHPR010125409.1:0-16547 GCA_902168415.1 Peromyscus melanophrys
AAAAAAAAAACCTTGCTAATTCTCTTAGGGCTTTAGTGGTCTTTTAAATTTGTGATCATTTGACCAGCACTGTCCAAATCCTATTTATTACCATGAAGAGTAAAACAATAACATTGGACTATTTTGATTTTGTAAAACCTAATTATAATATTATCATAGAGTTAAAGTAAGTTGTCTCATGGTGTGAGAAATATAAATTGCTTCAAGGTGAAGAGATGTTTATACCCAGGACAGGTTAGGAAATTTAATGGGACACATGACTTTTCTAAAGTTGCATAATGTTATAAGCACAGGACAGCTTAGTTTTTAAATTGATGAAGAAAAGTAACTTCTCTCAGGCCAACGGACATTCAGATGACTTAATTTTAGTCAACATTTTTAGCATGCATGGCTTTGATAAGATATTAGTATATTTGCATTTTAATGCTGTGTGGACAGACACAGTGGATTCAGAACACAGCTTGTATGCACTCACTGTATATCTCTGTGTCTTCAGGAAGAACAACAGGTAATTTTTCTTCTTGAATAATTTTCTTAGGCACCTCAGGAACTTTAAAGATATTAGTATACTAATTACTATTAACAACATATGCAGGATATTAAGAATATAAAAATTTAAACCACAAAGATTTGATGGAACATTTGTTCACTCTATACAATAGAAACACAACCACAGAGTCATTTCACATTGGGGTTAGCATCAGTGTGTACCTTTAGGCTGTGGAACTTCAGGCTTTTTAGGAACAGCTTCACGGACTTTTTCTTCTGGAGTGATTTTCTTAGGTACTTCAGGTGCTTTAAAGATATTTATTTGTCTTATTTTCAAGATCATCAAAATTAAGTATAAAATATCAAGAGTAAAGGGGAGGAATGTATTAAGTGGAATGTCCAAAATGTTGTCAATGTGCTCTGTGTCTCTCAACTGCCTTGCTGACAATTCATATTATAGACACCTCATTCTTAGGGGTCAGTAGTGTTTTCTGTTGTTAACTTATTTCTCATGCCATGAGGCAGAGATTCCAGTGTCAACTCCATAGGGAAGAAGAGCTGAGAGACCAATGTTGTTTAATTACTGAATAATAAGAGGGCCAAAATAAGAAGGACCTTTAAGCTGTTAATGTTTTTCCCATCTTGTGGTCCTAGGGGAAGAGTGGTCTTGCTCTTCTTTGTGGAAAGTGATTTATAGGGATTTGCGCTGATGGAAATCAGCAGAGGCAGGTACCTTTAGGTGGTGGGGCCTTGGGTTCTTCAGGAACACGGACTTTTTCTTCAACCACCACTTTCTTGGTCACCTCAGGTACTTTAAAGACAGCAGGGATAATTTCCTTTACTTTTACATACTTGAAAATATCTTAGCAGGCAGAATATAACAGATATATAATGAAAGCAGAACAGAGTCACATCATAAAATAGAGACACACACAAGACGGCACTTACAGAGTTGACTTTTGACAACAAGATGAACACAAAAGGCCATGAAACTCCCCAAGTTAGCTCAACAAAAACTTGACATGAACAACCGACCACACACCTGCAACTGCTGCTCTCTTTGCTCCTTTTGACAGGACAATTGCAACTTACTCTTCAGTGATGACTTTCTTATCTACTCACTGACTTTAAAGATAGAACCTCAAATTGTGTGTTAGTAAAGAGGCCGATGAAAATGAATAATGGAGGGGCACCGCCACACATTTAGGATGTACTTATAACTAACAGCTCAACACGATTAATAATAAATAGGGATATGGAGGTCGGTCAATAAGAATATCGGTGAACATATAAACAACCAGCATCGAAGGATGCCCAGTAGGTGCTTGGGTTTGGCTGTTTTAGGACAACAACAGTGACATCTATGTTTGTAGACCTGTCTTTGGACTTTTGGTCACTTTAAAGATATTAATTATTCTGACATTCATCTAATACTAAACACAGAAGAAAAACACCAAGCGGAACACAAACTTGTAAAGCAACCAAGGAGCAACTGAACACAGTTGTGTGAGCATCATTGTGCCATGAAATACCTTTAGCTGGTGGCTCTTTTCGAGGAACAACTTTAAAGGGTGGTTTTTTTGGAGGGATGATTTTCTCAGATACCTCAGGTCCTTCAAAGATATTAGTGTTTTTGTTTAGAATAGGCCCATAAAATACTATGAAGCACTGCTTATATTAAAGTTGCACAATGAAGGCTTATAAAAGAGTTTATGTTTTTTTTTTTTTAATTTATACTATGCCTGTTTCAAGAAAGCTAGCCGGGCGGTGGTGGCGCACGCCTTTAATCCCAGCACTTGGGAGGCAGAGCCAGGCGGATCTCTGTGAGTCTGAGGCCAGCCTGGGCTACCAAGTGAGTTCCAGGAAAGGCACAAAGCTACACAGAGAAACCCTGTCTCGAAAAACCAAAAAAAAAAAAAAAAAAAAAAAAAAGAGAAAGCTGTGATTTTGTTATTTATACAATACATTGCTATATAAAACAAACATATTACACACACATTCATTTAGGCATGGTCTGGAGTAGTCCTGAAGACTATGTATGTACACTATGTCTTGTCCTTAGAATTTACTAGAATTTGGGTACCATGACCAATGCTTCATTTACTTCATTATTTCTTTAATGAAGATAACCATAAAATGGCAAAAGCTTTCAATAAGTAATTATTAGTTAGCACATAGGTAACTCAAATGTTAACAAGGCAATGGTTGCTTTGATGAGAATATAAATTCCTCAGTGAACTGACAAGTGTGTCACGGAATGGATGGCACCTATTATGTTGGTATCTGTGATAATCATGTAATGCTTGCTAGGCTATAAAAAGAATCCACACATTCATATAGTGATGTATGGAGCATGGAACTATGTCAGTATCACACATACTTTTCAGGTCTGTGAAAATTAACTACTCCATGTGGTTAATCTCTACACCTTATCAGGTTCTGAATTAAACAGCTTACACTCATGCTTAAAGCAGTTCATGGGGCTAATGTTCTGAACTGAACATGCAAGGTACTTTGGAAACAAAGTTGGTAAGAGAAAGATATAACAAACTGTATTATCTGCAGAATCCCCTATACCTTTTTTAGGTGGAATTTTGGGTTTTTCATAGACTTCTACTTCTTCAGCCTCTAAAAACTCAATGACCCTGTGGACCTCTTCAACTTTGTGCTCTTCTTGGAACCTGCGTTCTTCCACTCTGATGAACTCCTCCACCTCATGGAACTCCTCTTCTTCGAAGTATTCCTTGACCTCGTGGAATTCCTCTTCTTCAAAAGCCTCTTCTACCTTTGCCTCCACGAGTTCTAACTCTATTCTTTCTTGGACTATTTCCTCTTGCTCGTAGGCAACTGATATTTTTTCTTCAAAAACAGCTCTCCCTGAAAGAGCATCTACTTTAAGAGATTTGTTTTTTCAATCACAAGATGAAACAGACATCAATTCGAAATGTAAGAAAAACGACTAAAAGAAGCCTTCCATGAAAGGACAAGAAGAGCAAAGGATTTTCCCAAAATACCTTTAGCGGGGGGAACAGCTTCCTTTTTGGGCACAGGGACTTTCTTTTCGGGGATTTTCTTTTCTGGAACTTTCTTTTCTGGGACTTTCTTTTCTGGAACTTTCTTTGGTATTTCAGGCACTTTAAAGGATAGAGTTTTAATATTTAAGGCCACCAAGAATAAGCTTGGACATTGGACATCAAAAATAAGACACATGGACATAAAACAGACAGCTTAGTGAAGAATGGTTAAAGGAGTTTGGGTTTAAAGGAGAAAGTGTACCTTTGGCCGGTGGTGCCTCTTTTCTCTGGACAGGAGCAGGAACTTTTTCTTCAGGAATTTTCTTTGGCACTTTAAAGATATTAGGTGCCTTAGTTAGACGACAGTGCTCAATAACACATGAATAAAAACATAAGAAACAAGTTGTGTCATCAATGTGTCTAAGAAGTCGATCTGTGCTGTTGGACAACTATTTTACAGGTAATAGGGACACTTTCCCAAACACTTACTTGCGCAGATAGTATCATTAGAAGCCAACATATGCCCACTAAGAAGCTTTACTATTTTTAAAACAGCAGATGTTACCAACACCAGGCCTAATTTTACTACTTTTAATTTTATGAAGAATTTTTCAAACTGATTATTATCCTAGATAATCCTAGATAATTTGGACCCTGACTTAGGCCTTAGGAGCTGCTGGGCACTATTTTATTGGCAAAGAAGTCTGTTGTAATAGTGGTAGTATGCCACAATTACTGAAGATGTTATCTGGAATATTGATTGAACTAAGAAGCAATGAAAAAGGACAAGTTTATAACCTCAAATTCCCAGGTTAAATTATGGTTTAAAAAAAGGACATGAGGCTCTTTAAAGTTATTGTCCAAGTATCAGAATAGATTTTTTCTGTATAAAATAGTATATATAGTGAATAATATTATAAAGCATAATGAAATTTTTAGTTATATAATGGAATGAAGTCTAGGAATAGAATGAGGGTATGAAAGATGAATTATTATGTTTTTAAATATAGAGAGATCATGGTAAGGCATCAAAATTCCCAGCTATTTAAAGTTAGAGACTTCTAAAATAATCGACACAGCGTACACCTGTGGATCCATTGCTTCCCATTTGGTACCATAGGAAATCTAAGGACATGATGAGTGACATTTTTACTTGTCATTAGTCAGTTTGCTCTGACAGTTGCTTTAAGGAAGAATTGCAAGAAGATAAAGAGCTTTTTAGAAAGAAGATCACTGGGGTGGGGCAAGTTACAGAATTCCCCGGGGTTTGCTATACCTTTAGTGGGGGGTGCCTCTGCCTTCTTGGGGACAGGAGTGGGCGCTGCAGGTTCTGCCTTCTTAGCCACTTCAGGCACTTAAAAGATGTTTATGGACATGGTGAAAATAAATCACGTGCAATGAACAACAACAAAAAACCGCATCCAATTATCAAAATATAAACAAAACAACACAAAACATTGATATTAGCAACCCAAATGATAATACTACCCGTAGGGCAGGACTCTTAGAAACTCTTAGAAACATGACAGAAACTATGCAAAGATTTCAACGCCTTCAGGGATGGTTTAAGAATTATTTTCAAAAGTGAATGCTTTCACCACACAAATAAATTGTTCTCAAGCATTTGAACTGAAAGCCAAATTGAGGATTGTAATCTAGGAGGAAGGATTAAAGTGTAGTATCAGAAACCATTTCCCTCACTCATAGTCAGATTGCTAGTGAAGGCCGAGAAGTTAGGGAAGGACAGGGCCACCACACTTCAGCTACTGGCATGATACAAGAAAAGTATAGGGCTGACGGTTAGGTTTAGACAGCTCTGGGATTTGAAGCAGCAAGGGTTTGGAAGAGCCAACTCATGGAAGTGGCTGTACCTCTAGGGGGCACCACCACCTCTTCCTCTTCCTCCTCTTCCTCCACCACCTCCTCTTCCTCTATGATAGGTTCCTCTGGGATTTCTTCGGGGGTGGGTTCTTCCGCTTCCTCATACACTTGAAACAGATTATTTTGTAAATGATTTAAAAAAAAAATCCTTGGAATGTTAGATTGAAATTATACCATTTTAACAAATTATTCAGTCTTCTAAATGTTCATGAACACTCATAAATCTGGAAAAAAAATCTGCTGAGTCTTTAAAATATGTTAGGCACTTTCTAATATTGGAACTGGAAGGGACCCTAGAGGATTTAGTTGGAATTATTATTTTTAGTGAGGTGGAAAGATTTTAGAGTCAAGCAATTATTTAGGAATAGAAGCCAGGTTTTCTGCACCAGTTACACAAGTTTCTCTCAGATTGTTCTGGGAAAAGCTTATTTCATCACTACTACAGCAGGCCTTGGGTGAGACATTCCCTATAGTATTCACACATGAAAGATAAAACATTGACATTTCACAGAATTTGTGAGTGAGAGAAGAATAAAGAGGTTAGTGGGTTCGTTTCTACTTTTTAACAAAATATGTCACAAATCAACAGGCTGACCAGGCAAGAACGAGAATCAACCGGAATGAGCTGGTCTGCCCAATTCCTTCTAGGCAAGCACCACTTCCTGTCAGAGCTAGAAGGTCTATTTTTCTAGAGTGAAATGTACATTATCTCCTCCAAAGATGAGATAATGGTAAGACAAGGATGCTTAGAAATGGTGTTTTCTTAGGAAGTCATCTACCTTCAGCCGGAGGAACTTCCTCTTCTTTAGGGGGTATGATCCATCTTTCTTCTACCTTCTTAGGTACCTCAGGGGCTTAAAAGACATTGACTGTTTTAGGCACTTAAAACTCAAGAGCTAAAGAAGAGACCTAAAGACCAAACTTCACATTCCCAACCCAAGAGAGTAAATGGCACAGCACACAGAGGTAGGTGAAACCCTGACGCATCACAGTTAAGAAGCGAATGAAGAGGCTTGTGACATCATGAGACTATCTTTTTTAGCTGGATTCTGTTCTTTTTTTAAAAGGAAGAATTACAAGTACTTGGTCACTTCTGGCTCTTTAAAGATATATAGCATCTGTCATTTTAATTTTCAGAAATAACATACAGAGGAGAAACAAGGCAAAAAATATACTCACACAAAGTGGAAAATGGACAGAACACCAACATGGGCACAACAGAGGTACAGTGACCAACGTCAGTGACAAACCAGAGAATGCAAACATGTATGCTGACACATCCTATGTGGACGATACTTCAGGACAACAATGGCACAGCCAGTATCATGTACCTTTGGCAGGAGGAGCCACGGCTTTCTTAAGGCTGGGGGGAGGCAACTTCTTTTCTGGTTCAGGTTTCTTAGGAACCACGGGAACTTTAAAGATATTTTGAAATTTCAGTCTCACAAACACAAGGACAATGTACACAACGATAACAGAAGTTACTTTCACAAATACTGAACAAGACATTTTTGACTTGATGGGTGAAAGGAAAGAAGATGTCTGATGTGCTTGGGAGTGCAAGAATATTAGTGGTAATGTACCTTTGGTGGGAGGAGCCTCCTCTTTCTTGGGAGCAACTACTTTCTTCTCTGGCACTTTCTTCTTGATCTCAGGCACTTTAAAGACACCATTTCATGATAAGAATGTATTTTTAAGAGCAAGAAAGAAAGCAAGAAGTCTATACACACAGAAAGACCATCATGCAACATTCACTCAGAAGAGGGACAGAATGCAAGCCGCAGCCCAACAGGAGATGACTGGGATTTTCAGGGAGCAGGATTAGCAAATGACTGGTTATCTGAGGCCAGATACTATCATTTTATTTACTTAAATTTCACTAAGAACTTAGTTAAAAATTATCTGAAAATATCATGTGATTATACAGCCTAGTAGAAACATTATACTTATTTAAAATTTTGCCATCATGGCTTTTTCAGGAAATATTATTGTAATTTAAGGTATGACTATGCTTCCTAGGTATTGTACCATGATCTGATCTGTGAATTTAAATATTAATTCTTTCATTCAATGACATAATAGTATACCTTGTCTTATTTTATCTTTACAATAATATGAGAATCCACTGGGATTTGTTAGTATCCCTACTTTATGAAAGAGCCAACTAAGGCTCAGATTGGCTAAAGGACTCTTTCAGAGGAGGACAGCAATGCACAAAGTCAAGGTTAAAATCAAAACTTGTCATGCTCCCGTTCATATATCTGTTTTGAAAGACACGAACTATTACTCAATGTTTTGACATAAATAGCCAGTGGTTTGACATAAACTGTTACTCAGTGTTTTGATGAATCCATCATTTTTTTTTCTTTTCAGCCTGGTGTCACCAAGGCTCTTATCACAAATGAGTAAAGGATGAAATTTATCAACATGAATTTATGGAATTTTAGGTAAAATTTTTTCTATAGATAATTTAGATGTTCAGAAAATCTATATGAAACATTATATGGTTTAATAAAATTATAGCAAGTGAAGCAGACGTTTTGTAGTTGTATGATAATACTGCCTTTAAACCTTTCATGTAAAAAAACACTATATGAAAAACATCTAATAGAAAGAAATGGCTATCAGTGTCCTGATCAGCTTTAGAAGTAAAATTTGGCTGTCTAATTCGTAAGTGTATTTTTTTTCTGAGACCCATCTGATAAAGCTATGGTAAGGGTTGTGTGTTCACTCTGGAGAGGGGCTATACCTTTGGGAGGTGGTGGAGGCTCCACTTTTTTAGGAACAGGAACAGGGACTTTCTTCTCAGGTACAGTTTTCTTTGGCACTTAAAAACATTTCATTTAAAGACATTAAGAACCACATACAATATTGAATCTATAACAAAAGACATCTGAGGATTGGACCACAAACAAACATCAAATAGAATTAAGGCATGCAGACAGTTTACAATAGACAGACATATAAAGCAGGTGGCGGTAGGTAAGATGAAGGTGTGTCTAGGATGTTGTCTAAGACTTTGATGACAACCCAGTAAAGTAACAAAGATAACATTAGAAATGAATAAAAACATGGGAAGGCAGAAGTCAACATAAAAAGTCTTGATTCCAAGAACTGCTCTACCTGGTGCAGGTCTTGGCACCTTAGGTTTAATTTCTGGAAGAGCTTCCTCTTCCTCAGGTAGAACTTCCTCTTCCTCAGGTAGAACTTCTTCTACCTCAGGTAGAACTTCCTCTTCCTCTGGTGGAACTTCCTCTTCCTCTGGTGGAACTTCCTCTTCCTCAGGTAGAACTTCCTCTTCCTCGGGAGGAATTTCCTCTTCAGGAGCAACATCTTCTTCAAATGGAGATTCTTCTTCCCGAGGTAGAGCCACAGGAACGGAGACTACTTCCCGTTTCTTTGGCACTTTAAAGATATTTATTCAATCGTACAAATTCCATGTTTATGTAAAATATTCACGATAACAAGACAACATGAAAAGCAAATATTCTTTGATCACTATCATCACCAACGTACAAGTGTCAAGCAAACACAATTAGTGAGACTGTACAACACCCATTCCATTCCCTTTGTGCCCTGGTGCTGCCCAAGATGAATGTACCTTTGGGGGGTGGAGCTTCCATTTTTTTCAGAACAGGTGTTGGTTTCTTTTCTTCTGGGATGAGCTTCTTGGGCACCTCTGGCACTTTAAAGATATCGTTTGTCTTTAAGAATGTGTCCTTTCACAGTGTTCTTATCATAGACATGGTAAAGGCTCACACAATATGGAAGACATTTTATTTTTAGCAAGACACTTTCACAAACGTAGTTAGTACAGGGACATTTTCTTATGAATGAACACTAATGTGAAATCTCTCCCCATGTATATAAATGATGAAATAATACCTTTCGCAGGCACTGGCACCTTCTTCTCAGGCACTGGTACCTTCTTCTCAGGCACTGGCACCTTCTTCTCAGGCACAGGCACCTTCTTCTCAGGCACTGGCACCTTCTTCTCAGGCACAGGCTTCTTGGGCACTTCTGGCACTTTAAAGAAATGATTTAGGGAAAGTTTTATACAGTAAAAAAACATTGAGCTCAAGCATAGTATGGAAAGGATTAAGATAAGGCAATAAAAGCACAGTGAAGAAATCCCAAGCAGCATTTTATTTTAAAAACAAAAATCTGTTTTTGTAGAGAGATGCTATCAAAGTGGTACTTAAATATCACCTAAAAACATATTATTGAGCCAGTTATGTATTTTATTTTCATATAAATCTAAAACTGTTTGCCCCTGCAAGTTCATATACCTTTGGCTGGTGGCGCTTCCACCTTTTTGGGAACAGGTACTGGTGGTTTTTCCTCTGGTACAGGCTTCTTGGGCACTTCCGGAACTTAGAAGACAGTAAACAAGGTCAATATCACATTTTTCCAATCACAGAGGATTCTAGCGATTTAGGGACAATTGAATTATCACAGACGTGTCAACCACTTCACTTTAAGACAGAAACTAATACTAACCACAAAACAAGACATGTTAGACATGCAGGAGAGTTACGGTAAAAACCACCAAATGAACACAGACCTTTGACAAAGACAGAACAAAAGGCTTGGTAATCCGTGTTGGCCATTTTAACAGTGTGAATTTATTTTTCACCCAGAATTCCCCACTAAAGAAGGCACAAGTGTTAAACAGAAGCATGCTTCCATGGCCACATTCAGAGATGACTATATGGCACTGGCTTCTGTGACCAGCTGGGTGCTTCTTGTTCTGGTGTTAATGTTATTAACATTGCCATGGGGCAGGGATGACTATGGCTCCCCAAGTTACACCACACAGGTCAATGGCTGCAGTATGAGCTGTACCTTTGGTGGGTGGAGCCTTCTCCTTTTTAGGAATAGGCACAGGAACTTTTTCCTCTGACTTCTTGGGAATCTCAGGCACTTTAAAGACATTGTTTATAGTTAAGTTCTGACTATAAGGAGCAACATCCACATAAAGCACATGGAATGTTTTAGCAGCACACACAGAGATTGTGGTAGCAAGAGCAGAGGGAGCCATCTGAAGACAGATGAAGTCTTCTATGTGCATATTGTGTGAGTGGTGTATACCTTTTGCTGGTGGCACTTCCTTCTTCTTGGGAACAGGAACAGGTTTTTTCTCTTCTGGAACAGGTTTCTTGGGTACCTCAGGCACTTTAAAGACAGCATTAAGATTTGAAAACATCGTAGAAGATATAAAATGTGAAAAGCACACACAGGTATCAAATCAGCATCGAAAAAGGTCTTAGGCATCAGTGCCAAGAACCCCCAGGATTGGACTAAGCCAGACACCCAAACTCCGATTTGCTGCTTCCCTTCTATTTACAGGAACCATCATCTACCTTTGGCCGGTGCCACTGGAACCTCTTCTTCCTCAGCTATGAGCTCCTCCTCTTCATGAAGGTACTCTTCCTCTTCACGGATGTATTCCTCTTCATGGACGTACTCCTCTTCGTGGATGTATTCTTCTTCATGAACATATTCCTCTTCACGGATGTATTCCTCCTCTTCCTCTACAATATATTCTTCTTCGTGGGTCTCCACCTCCTCTTGGAAGGCAACAACCTCTTCTCGTTCTGGCTTTTTAGGCACTCCTGGTACTTTAAAGATATTATCTTTGAGTTGGATATTTTCCAATTGCTCAACAAAATTAAGATATTTTCAGAGTCCAGACCCACTTATAGCAAAAGAAAGGATAGGTTTTATCTTTCCCACAGAATAACTGTATACACAGAACTGAACATGAATTCAACAGCAAAGAAGTTGAACAACACGTTAGAACAAGCGATATGAGGTACCTCTAATAGCTGCCGCCACTTCCTTTTTAGGGACAGGTACTTTTGCCTCTGGGACAACTTTCTTGGGCTTCATGGGCACTTGAAATATTAAGTATAAGGGAATTTTAGAGTCAGAAACAGGATGTTTAACGATTTCTAGCTTTCTTGTACTTTAAATAGAATAATCTTGTAGCTCTCTCTAATAGAATATATAACTTTCTCTATGAGAAACTTTCTGGTTTTTTTATGGGAAGGATTCTGAATCTCACAGCAAAGTAAACCCATAGAATTACTCAAGCAAGTTTGCAGTAGCAGAGCTAAATTGGAATTGATGTTTTTCTCATATGCTTCTGCTTACAGGAGACACCCTAAAAAGGCCAAATTTACTGCTGGATTAACATGCTTCCTAAGGAAGTTGCTTAACATAAAGAAAAAAAACCTGGATACTGAATTAGCTTTTTAAAAAGTTCTTCAAAATGATTTTAGAATAAATAGTTACCAATTTTCAGTGAATAATAGCATATCATTATATCAGTTTAACTGTATTAGGAATATGCTAAATGGTCACTGCATTCAAATAAAAGTATTCTATTTGACAGTATCATAGCCACGGGGCAATGAGCAGCCACTATATACAAGGCTGTAGAAATATTTTGAAATAATCTTTGCGGTGACACTGGAGTCAGGTAACACGAGACAGGCAAAAGGCTACATCCTGGGAAGAGGTGGTTATACCTTTGGCAGCTGGTTCAGCTACCTGCTGCTTTTCACGTTTGGTAATTGAAATTTGTATTTTTTCTTCAACAACTTTCTTTGGTTCTTCGGGAGCTTTAAAGATAATGATTATGGAAGAATATTATAACGAATCTCATGAATATCATAGAATAAACAACAAAGCACAAAGACCTGGCGCATAAGAAATGGAACCAGACAATATACTTAGTAAAAGCAAAGAAGGACAGACAGTGTGGTGAGTCTAGGTTGACATGGTTACAGACAGAGGTGACAATATTGCTTGGGACAGTTATGGCTCCATCGTGTACCTTTGGGTGGCAGAGGTTTGAGTTTCTTTTGAATAGGCATTGGTGCTTTTTCTTCAGGAACAGCTTTCTTCAGCACTTTAAAAGACCAATGTAAGAGTTTTACAAACGCAAACTAGATTTTTGAGCATGAGAACAAAATGTTAAGAAATATGGTGCACACCACGTAACAGTCCCCCGCCCCTCACCCCCAATTTATACACATCCACTTCAACTCAACAGTGGACAGACAGAGAAAACAAAAGATTTTGTAGCCGATAATGTTCTCACTCTACCTTTTGGAGGTGGGGCCTTGGGTTTGGCAGGCACTGGTTCTTGGGCAGGTTTCGCTGGAATAGGCTTCTTGGGTTCTTTAAAAGCATATACAAAGTAGTTAGTGTTAGACTGTAGGGCACATTTCAAAACCAATCCTTAAATGGAATCAATGAATTGAAAGAATTGCTTTTTTCTGTTCACAGTGCAAACACCACCTCTAGAATAAGCATTAGAGGTCCAAGTAGACTGGGCTGTAGGTGCCCTAAGGAAGCTAACATTCTCTTTCCTTAACTGGTGTTTAATGCCATCAATGCGAGTATGCAGAGTTACCTCACAGAAACCAAGAAAAACCTGAAGTGAAAGTATATGGATTCATTTCAAATTTCTAATCAGAATTTATTTGTGTGTATATTATTTATTTTACAGTAATGAAAGTATCTAGAGTCAGAGCTATATATGCACACACATTGTCTTCATCAGGTTAAAAAGGATGCTTTGTCTTTACTGATAGTTAGTGTCAGATTTTGAAGTTGAGAGCTCTGTGGGTGTGAAGCCTAACAGTAACCTTAAGATTTATAGAGCTATGTTCCCTTCCTGAAGTGATTTAAAATGCTGAATTTACTAGGTGACACAAAGTTCTTTTACCTCGACTGTCATCCCATCCTAATGGGATCTATGCATACTTAACATGGCCTATAGTTCTGCCATACCTGGGACATATTCTTCCTGCTCTTTATACTCCTCATAATGTTCAAGCTCACGCTCTGCGTATTCTTCATACTGGTCATATTCTTCTGTGGGTTCATACTCCTCATATTCCTTATACTCCTCATAGTCTTCATAATCGTCATACTCTTCTCGGTGTTCTAAGACAGTTTCTTCTTCTCTGGTGTAAGACCATTTCTTCTCTTCTGTTACAGTTACTTCTGGAATAATATTGATACCAGGCAGTATTTTATTTGAGGCCCATTTAGTGATAATGTATTTTGAGTCCATTCCTTTATGACTGTCTCCCACACTGGCTGTGGGTGACTTTGATTATCTTTTGATGGTAAAAGTATCATAACATGTACACTGACTAATCGTGATGTCAAATGTTCAAGTCTTTAACTTGAGTCACCAGTAAGCGAGGACAGGAGAGGGGATAAATTGGCAGCTAGCAGACAAAGAGACACACAGCTTCATGCTTTGTACGATTGAGTCAAAGCGCAATGTACCTTTAGTGGGTCGGGGTTCTCGTTTTGGAACTTCGACGGACACCTTTTCTTCTTTAACAGCTCTTTTTCTGACTTCAGTCACTTTAAAAGAGCAATTATTAAAAGTAAATCCCAAGAGTCTGGAAATAATTGTGTTGTTAAGAGAACTTTTGCATGAAAAATCCAAGAACAAAACCTAACATGACGTGCCTATAAACTTTCACTGAAATTGCAAGGAAAAAAAAAATCACTGGGCCTGAAAAATCACCATTGTTCCATGCACCTATGACCACTTTCCCCAGGCCACTCAATGCTTCAGGATGCTGAACAATGAGGTGGCTTTGTAAGAGCCTAAGAGAGGCTGCGACAGTGACTACAGAACTGGGGACAACCTTAAAGAAACTTGAATTCCACAAACACTGTCCTCACCTTCATTCTATTCCCTGTCCCCAAGATTCCTCTGGGACAAAGCAGAATATTGAATCAAAGAAATACAAAATTTCACCAACGATTACCACATTAAACAGACATCTAGACAGATGAATTTAATGTATGGAACAAACAGACACATTATGACAAATACATTTTAATGTAAACTGTGCATGTTTGGGGGCAGGGTAGAGAAAGGGTACTTTCTAGAATCCGAATGTTTAGTTTTG
The DNA here is from genome assembly GCA_902168415.1 of Peromyscus melanophrys. Classification (NCBI taxonomy): domain Eukaryota; kingdom Metazoa; phylum Chordata; class Mammalia; order Rodentia; family Cricetidae; genus Peromyscus; species Peromyscus melanophrys. Next base: position 14,333 of record CABHPR010125409.1, read on the forward strand.
CAGTGATATGGAATAGCTTACTTATTTCTCTTTCGATATCCATTTAAATCAGTTTCCCTAATGATGCTGGTTCTACGCCACTCATTTCAATACCTACAAGTTTATTTCTATCCCTTTGAAGAGTCATATACCTTTAGCTGGTGGCTCCGCCTCTCTTCGGGGTTTGAGTTTGGGGAACTTTTCTTCAGGGACAACCTTCTTAGGTTCCTCTGGCACTTTAAAGACAGATGTCACTTTAAGGAATTGCCCACTTCATTCAGACCACAGAAAGGACGAACCACATAGTAGTGACCCAGACGGAAAAGACTCGACACTTCCTGAACTTCAGACATTCCACAACATTGTAAAGGAAGACAGTGACCACCCTTCCTTCCGTGTCCCATAGTCAGTGTGCTTTTCAAGAGAGTTAAGACAAGGCAGCACTGGAGTGTGGGAGGCAAGAATTCTACCACAGAACCACCAATGCATCCTTCACGCTGACATATGGAAAGGCTGATGTACCTCTTGCTCTTGGAGGCTCCTCTTTTTTAGTTACAGCCACAAGAACTTTTTCTTCCTGGGTAATTTTCATGTGCCTCTCTGTCACTTGGAAGATAATTTTAGGATTAGCATGCTGTAACACTGGAGTAGAATACATACATACATAATACATACATACATATATATATTTATACATATATATCTACTCACCAGAAAGTACTGCGATTTTAGAATAGAAGAATTTATAAGGCACACACAACTAAACATCACAACAAGTAAGTAATACTCCACAAAGCCATAACACACCACCATCACAGACAGACACTAACAATCTACATAGAAAAATTATGACCCAACGGATGGTAGCCAGAGGAAGAAAAAAAGATAACACTCTATGTGTTTATTTTTTCTTTTTGGGGATGTCATTTACCTTTGGTCGGTGGAGGTTCTTCTATCTCAACCACTTCTGCAGGAACTTTCCTTCCTGGAACTGGCTTTTTTGGTTCTTCAGGAGCTTTGAAAACATCAGGCAATGGAGTAAACCATGGTGCAGAGTGCCAAACATATGTACACTTAATTTCTTCCCGATGTGATCAAGATTTGAATAATGCATCGATTCAACATGAAGATAGGGAGTGAGGTATTACTTGTGGACAAAATGAGCCCCAATATACCTTTGGCTGGCGGCACCTTTTCCTTTTTAGGAGCTGGAGCGGGAACTTTCTTCTCAGGTACAATTTTCTTTGGTGGTTCAGGAACTTTTGAAAGATTGAGAATATCAGTTTGAATTCTATTAGGCAGTATCATTATGGGGGCGTGCAGAACTCCATAAAGATCACACGTACTCCAACATTAATGACGATACTAATAAAGTGTTTGTAGACAAACTCTGACAAAACCTTAGTGATGTCTAGAGGCATTACTATATATGTAAAGATAGACAGTGTTGCACATCTGTGAGAAACTGTACCTTTAGTGGGTGGAGGCTCCTCAATTTTAGCAGGAACTTTTGGTTTTGGTATAATTTTCTTTTCATGCTTCTCAGGCACTTGAAAAGATTATAAAATACACTTGTAGAAAATGTACAGTTTTTTCAATAAATATGTAAGGGACCTTTTTATTAGTCATGCTATTTATTAATATTTCTAATATTGGTGGTAAATTAGACCTAAGAGAGCATAAAGGATGGAATAAACCGATACGGAGATAAAATTAAGAGTTGGTATACCTTTGGCTGGTTCAAGTTCCACTTTCTTAGAGATAAAATTAAGAGTTGGTATACCTTTGGCTGGTTCAAGTTCCACTTTCTTAGAGATAAAGTGCAGCTTTTCTTCCACAATGTACTCTTCAGGCTCTTCCATCACTTTAAGGACATTAATTTCAAAGAAGAAAAATTGTAGATTTTTTTCATGTTTAATTTTAGTTGTAATTTTTCACTTCAAAAGAGTAATCCACATTGCCAGACTTTAGCATTTGCTGAATCCCTGATTGTTTCCAATTAAAATACCCAAAGAATAGTTGAATCAGAGCATATGCCTTCATAAAGAGCATTGGCATCCTTAATTTAGTGCATATCATACAGACAATAAAGCTAAAATTCACATAAATAACAGGACATGAGCATGAAAAAAAATTCCAGTGACTAAATCAACAGGAGCGCAAGGATTTGAAGCTAGGTTTCAAAAATAAATAAATAAATAAATAAATAAATAAATAAATAAATAAATAAATAAAT
>CABHPR010125410.1:0-11562 GCA_902168415.1 Peromyscus melanophrys
TATCATATATCACTATGAGACATCCACTTAAGGGAAAAGCCCTCAGCTCTGTGTGATCTCATCTTGAGGCATTACATTTTTACACATACCAAGGTTCTTAGTTCATATGAAGTGATAAAACAGGAAAAAAAGGAATAGGTAATACACGCTACATTAAATTTTCTCCAGATGAAATACTGCCAATAGACATGATACTTATACATGTACAATAAATCAATCAACATTTGAGACATTTACTAAACATGCCTCACATAAAGAAATACTTCAGAGATATTAAACTAGCATCAGTAATGTTTACTTTGGGATATTTTTTTGTAAGTTCACAGCAAAAGGAATGGGTAAGGGAAGACAAATTTTCTTTTAAGGAATCATTCAGTTTTTCACATGCTGTTTAATGGAAACAATCTTTCATTAAAAAAATAGCACAGGCTCCTTAATACAAACATTCAAATAATAAAGTTGAATTTCTTAATAAGGCTTAAGCTATTCCTATTTTATTGGCAACATTACAGAGTAAATTTCCTGGGGAGGGGGCAGAGAAATAGAAAATGCAAAAACCAATTTTATAAATATCATCCAGGGAAGCAATATAGCATTGCCCAAACTTCTAGAAAATAAATTCTTTTCTGTTGCTTTGAACATAGTTCATCTCAAATCAAAATTTTCTTCCAGTTCTATAATTAACTCCTTCCAAAAGGAGTGGCTGGGTATATATTGTGATGGAGGTGATGTGCTGTGCATAGGAGAAAGATAATGGTAAATAAATAGCATTCAGAGGGTTGTGGGGAATCAGAATGACAAAGAAGTCAGTCACCAAACATACTTTGAATACTTAATAAGCATAATTTACCACACCAAACCTGAAGTATGGAATTCAGTCTATAGTATATACTTCTGAGTTAAAGTTCTGTTTTGTTTTGTGTTTTTTGGTTTTTTTTTTTTTTTAAACCTAAGTGAGAGCCAATGCACAGAACAACATATGGAGGAATTCTGAGAAGTGAAGCCTTAAAACACAGCATTTGTACTAGTAAATTGTGTAGGGTGACATTAATTCAGAGCTGTATTTTGTTTTAGAATGCATATTAGGTTCCCACAGAAACTAGCTGGATAACAGTAATTAGCACTTACTGGGGACTTTCTATGACTCACACCACCTTGAACTCTCCATGACCTCATCAAACAGCATCTCAGCTCTCTTACTTGGTCTCAGTTCACACTTTCAAGAGGGTCAATCCAGGATTTTAGAGTTGAACGACTTGAGAAAGGTCATGCAACTAACTGATTAGGGTTCAAAAATCCAATGCCGACTCCCGAGACTGCATTTCAGTGGCTATGGGCTCTTGAATCGGCTGAAGTGTGAGTCAAGAATCGGAAGGGCTTGCTGGGAGGCTACATAGTGACTTGGGAAACAATGCTAATATGTGTTGACTATCTGAAGAACTGTAACTAGGAGAAGTGTTTGAGATGAGGAAGGTCTCAGAAAGGGAGAAAGAAGAACTTGTACACTAAATACTAAATTTAGCAAATATATATATATATATGTGTGTGTGTGTGTGTGTGTGTGTGTGTGTGTAAATATATGTGTGTATATGCATATATACATATAAAATACACTTCAAATATTTTGGTTCCTGTCTCTAACTTCAAAGTATTCTTACCAGACTCAAATCCAAGGGGGCCATATCACAGGAATCAAATATATGATTTTGTCAGTAGTGCACATGACAGGGATATTTCAAGGAAGTCACGGATTTACTCTCTGCCTTTTCCAAGGAGTGTTGTCTTTGGAGCACCTCCCTTATGCAATTTTTGAGGCTATGGCCTCTCATATCTTCCCTTGTATGTGTAGGGTGATAAAGAACACCTTTGACAAATGATTGGATTCATCTCCTTGCTGCCATAGACAAAATGTACCCAACCTAGGGCAGCTCTCTCTCTTTGCCGTTTCCACCACAAACTGACTACCCTCCAATTTCTCACTCTATTGACATGTCTAGTAAACAGTCATCCAGTCTGGGTTTCTGACAATCAACAATATTCCCTCGCAATCCGTCAATTGTTCTGTCTCAATATTTGACCCGTCCAGTTCCTCTGTTCCTGTGCTTTGTTCCTAACCTGTATTTACTCTCTTAGTTCACAGCTTTAATGCATTTCCTCCTGCCCTACTTCTGCCTTTCTCAAACCTTGTGGTCCTTGAGCTTTCCTCTCCACTCTTGATCTTGTATGATCTCATCTCCAAGTCTGAAGAGAACACCTGCATTACTTGGAAGTTTATTAGAGTGTGCTTTCGTGGTTTCTTCCCCAGATGGGCTGACTGGCATGCTTTGTGACAAGTCTAACTCTGGCTAAGGTTTGAGAACCACTATGTCAGAGGAATGGATCTCAGGTACAAATATGTAGAGGCTACTTCAGTTTGCAACATTCCACCCCATCTGCCTTCTCTATGTGTATATGGAAATTTTTTTAATTTAATTTTTTTTTTCACTACACATCTATACAATATGCTTTTCTCATATTACCCACCATTACCCTCTTATCCTATGCTCTCACCCACTAAACCCCTTCTTCCCAATGTGTCTTCCTTGTCACCTCCTACATATGTCCTTTTAGTTTGCTTTTAGCCCCCTTTATTTAATAAAGGTTGTATGTGCGCGTATGAAGTTACTTTGATCAAGGGCAACTTACCAGTGGTCACAACACTTTGGAATGTGATGTTTTCTCTCCCCATAAGCAATTAATTGTCTATACCTCCCCAGGGACCCAAGAAGCCGCTCCTCCCCATTGCATGATAAAATGTTGATGGGCCTTCTCTTGTACAGGTCTTATATAGGTGGCCACTGCTATTCTGAACTCATGGTGTAACAGCCTGTCATATCCAACAAGAACTTCTAGTAATTGTGTGTGTGTGTGTGTGTGTGTGTGTGTGTGTGTGTGTGTGCGCGCGTGCATGTGTGTTTGTGTGTGTGTGTGTTTGTGTGTGTGTGTGTGTTTGTGTGTGTGTGTGTGTGTGTGTGTGTGTGTGTGTGTGTGTGTGTGTGTAGGGGTGGCAGGGTCCCAGCAAGCTCTGCTGCAGGCAGAGAAATAAACCATGAGAGGCAGGAAGGAAACCCCATTCAGCAAAACTTAGCCAGGCTGGTTCAGCCTTCCAGAGTCTGACCCTCAGCAGTTTATTGTAAGCATATTTAAGCACAGTACAATCTGGAAAAAAAAGTTTCCTGGTGTAATAAAAATCCCTCGTGCCCAAGAAGACATGATTGTATCAAGACTCAACTCAAAAGTACATGTCACTTCTTCCAAGAAGATGAGTTCTAGAGATAGGCTATCTGTGTTATCTTAAGGGCAGAGGGAAGACTCTGGGATGGTCTCAGTCATACAAATAGCATAGAGGTTTTTTAGTTATTAGTCATCTCTAAATCTGGCTGTGGGAGCTTGAGGGAGCCCCTGATTAAACAGATAATACAAGGGCACCTATACTATTAAATATATCTCATCCTGGCTGTGGAAGCTTAGGGGAGTTCCTGAACATACAGATAATGGAAATGTAACCTAGACTATTAGCCTCCTCTGGTCCTGCTTGTGGGAGCTTGATATGGCCTGGCCCTTCCAATAATACAGATAACCAGACTATTAATCACCTCTGATTCTTAGGCTTCTGGGTGGAAAAACAGGTAATATAACTTTTTCTTTGAAAAGACAACACAGATTGCTTAACATTCTTGTTTTCCCAAGTTTACTGTTGATACTAGGACCTTTGTGCTACCGACAAGTAATATCTCCACTCTGGAAAATAGTACCCCCATCCAATTTCTTATTAAATTTGTTCTTTATTTTTAAGAATTTAATATATCCATACAAAAATACGATCATTTTATTCTTCATTTCCTCAGTTCATCTTCTATATTCCTCCTAACAAGTCCTCCTCCAAGCATAATATCCTTTTTCCTTTTCATAATCCAAGAAGTTTGATCAGTTATGTGCATATGAGCAAGGCAATGGGACTGTCTAATGAAAACTTCCTTGTGGCCATATCCTCAATAAAGAACAATCATTACTCCCATAGCAGCTATCTACTCTCAATAATAAGGAGTTGGGACTGGAAATAATCTACTTCATCTATTTCAGGATTTTTGTCGTATTGATTTTGTACAGGCCTTGTTCAGGTAACCATTGATACTATTCGATAATAATTTTGAAAGCCATGTTATGTCCAGAAGGCAGCATGCCACAGCACTCCTCAGTCTCCTCGTCCCTCTGTTTGTAAGTGGTAAATAAGTCAGTCTAGATGTCCAAGTAATGGGTAAGCACTGAATATTTTTATTCTCAGCACATTGACCAATTGTGAATCTTTCCATTAACTGCTGTCCATGCCCAAAAGGAGCTTCACTGACCATTGAGGGCAGCCCAGTTCTATGGTCAATATTTAGAGGATAATTTGACAATATAGCCATTTAGGAAAATAGGAGAATAGGTCCCATACTAAGACATACTAAGACATATGACATCCATAGTCATGGACTTCTGAGCAGGAGTATAGACATGGGATTATGCTCAGTGGAGAAGACTTCAAATCCAGTCTGAAAGCAGTAGTTAAATATTTCACAATAGTCATCCCACCAGTAGGCATAATTTACCAGGTTAGAGAAGTATTGTAGTATGCAGATTCCAGCACTAGCCTGTCTTTGTTTCCCAGAAGCCTGCATAGCACCTTCTGGCAGTATGAAAGCCAGACAGTGGGGGGGAAATTCCCCATTTGCCTTGAGAATGATGTCTCTATGTGATGTAGCCAGAGTGGGATGTCTTCAGCAATAGGTTCTTGCTATGTAGTTATGATGGGCAATGGAGGATAATGGTGATATCTCGTGTTGTTTTGCAGACCTTTGGGGCCTCCCTTATCAATAACTGGTAGAGAGAAATCTATGCCTTGGATTTTGACTTTTTCACTTTGTAACCCATGTCTTCTGGGAGTGATACTGTCTGTCAAACAGCATGATTTCATTTGCTTGCTCTCTCTCTCTCTGCTTTGTATTTTAAATATTTTAAATACAACTGGAGCACAAACCAAAGCTAAGAGAGTAGAAAGGGGACTTTTGGAAAAGCCTCTTAGCAGGGAGGATAATTTTAGGTAAAAGTAAGGTCATGAAATGGAACACTGGGTCTGGAAAGGGGATATGGGCTAAGGGGTAGAGAGGAGGGCTGACCACAAGATAGCTGGTATAAAAAGTCAAATGGAAGCCCCCCAAAAATCTTTTAAAAAGTAAATTAGGAGCAAGACAGTGGTGGCTCATGCCCTTAATCCCAGTACTTGGGGGACAGAGCCAGGCCTATCTCTGTGAGTTTGAGGCTAGCCTGGTCTACAGAGTGAGATCTCAGACAGGCACCAAAGCTACACAGAGAAAACCTGTCTCAAAAAAACAAAAAAAAAAGTAAATTAAGAATAGTAGAACACATGTGAAAAGAAATAAGGGTAGATATTGGGTATCAAAAGATTAAGCAGGAACGTAAGTGGGGTCGTTGGAAAAAAGAGCAGGTAACCGGTAGTGTTTCAACAAAAACTAAGGATATATGAAAGGGTCTTATGGGAACCCACCAATTGGTAAGATAATTTCAAAATCTACCTTATAAAGAAAGACACAAATATAAAAAATAAGGAATTACCATACATGGGTAGCCATTATGACTATGAGTTATTAAATGAAAAACGCAATACAAGACATACAATACTGCCCTATGAGTCACTGGTCAAGGAGGCCCGAGGTCAGCACCTTCTTTGCCCACAGAGTTTGTATGAACAAGTCATGAAGAACATCATTATCTTTCAATTTGCCAAATAAACTGAACTTTTGAGAGGCAAATTGACAGCAAGATATTTTTGGTAAGCAGATATATATCAAAAGGGAAAATGGCAAAGGTCCTTCAATTCTTTATCTCTTGGAAATTTTGCATGTATGTGAGAACAGACAGTTCTGTGATTAAAAAACAGATTCAATCCTGATTTTAGTACTTCTGAGCTTTATCACTATGGAAAAATGTATTGATAGTACTTATATAAAATAAATTCTGTCCTAGTTTCTAACTTAGGAAGTTTTATTTATTCATTATAGTAATTAATACATTTAATATTAATTTTACAAAAAATATTAAATATTCTCTACCCACATATTTAATTTTGAAAGTCTTGAGCTTATTGAAGTAATTAATAATGGTCACTATCAATATAACATTTTATATATCACCTATTGATAATTTGTTGAAAATTATCAAATAACAGTAAGTCTTATTATTAGTAACAGAGGGATAAGACAGATTGCACATGTAGAAAATCACAATGGGCTCTTTGCATGGATTACATAAACCATACCACATTGAAGTAAACAAACAGTATAATGCACAAAGATAAAACCTAGACATAGAATCATCTTGGGCACAAATTTTTCCAAGATTTCTAGAATTTGGTTTTTCTGAAAGGACAAAAATTCTAAAATTATTTTATTTCTCCTCGCTATCCTTATCATTGTCTAGAAACTCTTCATCAGTTTTGCTTTTAAATATATAGTATCTAGTCTGGCTAAGAAATTTCAATGATCTTTCAATAAAGTAGTTATTTCCCATTGGTTAAATGCCTTCCATGAATATAGACATACTTCTGTTTCTATTTTTCTGCAACATTTTACAACATGTTTAAATGCCAGTGTAGGCAGCTTTGAGTGTGTTGAGATGTGCTATATAAACTGAAAGGGAAATGCCCAACATTTAAAAAACAGTACCTGTGTTAGGTGGTTTCAGTTGCCAATTTGATACAATCTAGAATCACATGGGAAGAGTCTCAGTGATGGATTATCTGGGTCAGATTGGTCTGTGGGGAATTGTCTTGATTAACTGAATTGGTGTGGGAAGAGCATGCTGACTCTGGGTGGTGCCACCATTCCCTAGGTTTGGATCCTGGATGACACAAGAGTAGAAAAGCAAGCTGAGTGTTGGCATGGCCAGATCAATTAATTTCTTTCAGCTTTTCAACACAGATGTGATGTGACTAGCTGCTTTTAGGAACTGAACACCTATCTGAAATAAAATATTTCTATAATTTCTAGACATAAATAGCTATATTTTTCTGGGTGATACATAGAAAAATGATCATCTTAATTCATATGTAACTACAAGGCAGAATTTCTTATGAGCTTCAAACAAAACAGGGCAAACAGTACAGGAAAAATTATATGTACATATCTGCTACAAATAAAAATATGTTCCTAAAAACAACCATTTTAATACTTATCTGACTATACTTCTCCTCTACTACATTTTATATCAATTAAAAAATGTTTTTTTTTTTTTCATGAAAACATGGCAATAGGACACGTGTTGTATTTTCTCTCTCTTTTTTTTTTTCAAGACTGGGTTTCTCTGTGCAGCTTTGTGCCTTTCCTGGAACTCACTTTGTAGCCCAGGCTGGCCTCAAACTCACAGAGATCTGCCTGCCTCTGCCTCCTGAGTGCTGGGATTAAAGGCGTGCGCCACCACCGCCCGGCTCTGTATTTTCTAACACACAAAATTCAGATTTTCAGAGAAGTTAGCCATGAGATGTTTTTCAGCTACATATTAAGTATTACATACTCATAGCTTCATTTAAAAAATTACAGCCACAGAAAAATTGTATAGAGCTAGATGGTGAGGTGGAAGATTTGGGCACCATCCAAAAAATCTATGCCAAATTTTCAGAAGGAAGTTAAATTTGAATCTAAGGCGTGTGGGGGAAAAAATCCAATTCTATTGCTATTTTCTTTATGAAAAACTAATTGAAATCCACGTCACCAGAGGTGAATTTATAGTCCCAGTTTGTATTTCAGATTTCGAAGTGTTAAGTTTTAATTGTAATAAACAACAGCAGGACATTTGATGTCTCCACTTCTCTTTTGAAGAGCTGTTATAATTTGATGCTATTAATGATTGCTGTATCAATAGCACAATTTTAGAAACTATGAAATAAATGGGAATTTTTGTTCTTTGCTATTAAGTTAACTGGGGCTGTAGCACAGTGTTAGAGCCTTAGAACACAGAATGATATGGAGATTTAACATCAGTGATCGAATTTCTATAGTCGTGGTATTTGCTACAGGCAATCTTGTTTTCTTAATAAATAAGAAATGAAGCTTCAAAGTTCATTGCTATGATGCGATTTATGGAGATTAATTTGAAATATTTTCTACTTAGATCGTCTCTATCCTTACTATTTCTCAAACATGTTTTGAATCAATTATCATTCTCAAATGTAACTGATATCATCATTAGTTTATAAGAAACAGTTGGTATAGCTGCTTTCAAATTGTAATTGACAATGTTTAATGGAGCCACACAGGCTGATAAGACTTCTGAACTGCCTGCCTCCTGTTTAGATAGTGCTATGGCAAGGAAGTTGGAATCCCGTTGCTTAAAATAAGCCAGAAAGGAAAACAGATGGTTCTCACTCGTACAATACAACATTAACAGAATCTACGGAGGGTGCTAAGGTGTCTTCACTTTGCATAGCTTCACTGCATGTCACTTGGGTAAAATTACTGTGTAGAGTGAGAGTATGGTTTATAGTTCTGGAGGATAGATAACTAGATAACTAAAATTCTAAAGTATTGTATCCCTTTTTAAGAATTCAGAACAGAATAATTTTCTTGCCATCCCCTGCTCCCTGATACCACCTGCATACCTCGGTTTATATCTCCATCTTCAATCTTGAAAAGGTATCGATTTCTAACTTGCAAGATGAATTGCTAAATGGTCTAATTAATAAAAAAAAAACCCAGAGACAGATATTGGGGTGAAAACTGAGAGATCAGAGAAGCAGGAAGAAGCCAGCCATATTCTTATCTCTAGGAAATCCTCAACCAAAGAGAGAGCTACTTCCTGTATACTCACACCTGTATCCTCTCTGTGCCCAGCCACCTCACTTCCTCTCTCTGCCCAGCTACATCACTTCTTCTTTCTGCCCAGCTCTATCACTTCCTGTCTGTCTGTACAGACCTCTACACCTCTATGGTTAACTAGTGCTGGGAATTAAAGGCATGTGCCACCACACCTGACTTCTATGTTTAATATAGTGGCTGGCTTTTTCCTCTGATCTCCAGATAAGCTTTATTGGGGTGCACAAATAAAGTATCACCACATGAACTCTATTTTGCTTTCTTCTTTTAACAACTCTTATGAGACAATGGATCTACCCAAGCAATACTGAGTCATCTCTACAGATCAAAGTTCTTAAATTTGCCTGTTAGATCCCTCTTACTATGAAAAGTAAATAGTGAGAAGTCTGTGAATTATGATATAGAAATAAAGGGAATTAAAAAAAATATAAGGCACAATAGCCTTGTCCTGAAATCAAAACATTTGTAAGAATACCTTAGATTCCAAATAAACCTACCTAAAACCACCTGGCAGGAATGGCCACCCCATCTACTGAATTTCCATGTCACTTGTTTTCATTTTTATATTACCTTAGATTAGCAAATATGTTTCCCTCCATGCGTATTCTAACTCCTTTAACATACAGTTTTAAATAATTATATTTTACAGGTTCCCAATAAATAACTTTTGCTTACAAAATAAAAAAAAAAATTCCTGGCTGTGGATGGATGGAATGTTCTGCTCCGAATAGTCATTCTTATACAGAATACAAGATTTCCTTTAAAAAAAAGATTTTATTTGTAATTATGTGCACACGTGTATGAGGAAGGTGTGTATGTGTGAGTGTAAGGGTCTACTGAGGTGATAAAAGGTCATCAGATCACCTGAACCGGGAGTCATTGGTAGTTGTGAGTGGCCTTATATGGGTTATGGGAATGGAACCCAAGCCCTCCCCTCCAAGAGTGCCACTGTTCTTAACTTCCGAGCCACCACTCCAGCCAAAACATGGGCTTTTCTAGAGAACTCTGTGAAACTGTATTGTAGCTGGATGTTTCTCCAGTCCTGTCCAGGCCCTGCAGTCTGGACGAATCTCTCCCACTCAGTCCTGCAGCTGCTCGGATCCAAATAAACATACAGAGGTTTAATATTAATTAAGAACTATATGGCCACTAGCTGAGGCTTATTACTGACTAGCTCTTACACTAAATTAACCCATAATTCTTATTTTTGTTTAGCCAGGTGACTTGGTACCTTTTCTCAGTTCTGCCTTGTCATCTTGCTTCCTCTGTGTCTGGCTGACGACTCCTGACTCAGCCTTCCTCTTCCCAGAATTCTCCTTGCATTCTCACCCTGCCTATACTTCCTGCCTGACTTCTAATCAGCGTTTTATTTATCAGTCAATCAGAGCAACACATATTCATAGCATACAGGACAACATTCCACAGCACTTCTCCTTTTCGATCTAATCAAAAAGGAAGGTTTTAACTTTAATATAGTGAAATTATATATAATGCAACAGTTATCAAGCAAGAATTACAGTTACAATATCTAGTCTACTTGTATTTGGCAAAATAAAGAAAATATTTTATCTATCCTGTTTTTGTGAGTCTAAAGATTCATATCTAATTTATCTTTTATCATAACCAAGGAAAATTATAACTATCTAGTCTTCAACTACACTGTATTTGTGGGCAATAATAATTTTCTCATGATACATCTTCTTTTGTACTCTAAGGCTGTGAACTCTTAGCAACAATGCCATGATTTCATTACTAGAATTAGTCACCATTCCTCAGTGAATCATACCAACAGATTCTCCCCAAAGTTAAACACCTCCGCTGTGAACTCATTAGGGGGAGGTAAGTAAATTCACTTTATTCTTCAGACTACATTGACAGGGACTTTCATATAATACAAGAGCGAATTGATAACAATATACAGCTGAATAAAAGCTGAAAGCAAACTTTAATCACAATAGGATAGGACTTAGGGAGAATTCCATAAGAAGAAGAGGAGAAAGAGAGAGGGAGGGAAGAAGGAAGGAGGACTTGATTTACAATACTACTAAGATCATCTTTGGGTCTCTGTCTGCTGGAGCATGAAGCGTCTTTGATGAAGGATGAAAGCTACACTTCTGTGGTTATAAGGATAAGTATTAAGAATGCAATTAGGAGATATACTGGTTTATGATAGTGGCTGTAGAATTTTCTCTTCTAGGATCCATTACAGGAATACAAAACTGGTAAAAAGCAGAGAAAAACTGACCATCAGGTGGTCAACATCAACCCATACATTGATAACACAACCCTATACTTGAGGTTCAAGGAACATCACAGTAAAAGGAGCAGAAAGATGGTCACAGAAGAGGAGCAGGATGTCTGCTAAGAGATGGTGTGTTCCAAAGAAGACAAGGTATCACCAGTTGACATGCTAGTGTAGATGTGAGAAACCTCACAAGCACCCATTCCCTACCCCTGGATGAAGAGCTATAGGCCATTAATGGCTGCTGAGATTGGGAGTACAGACTTTTCCAGAGACAATTCCCTGATGGGTTATCAAATTCCAAGTAGGGATCCCTAAACACATACACACACAAGCAACACTAACTGGACTCAGCCTGTAAGAATGTGTGTGTGTGTGTGTGTGTGTGTGTGTGTGTGTGTGTGTGTGTGT
>CABHPR010125410.1:11572-23561 GCA_902168415.1 Peromyscus melanophrys
GTGTGTGTGTGTGTGTGTGTGTGTGTGTGTGTGTGTGTGTGTGTGTGGTGTGGTGTGGTGTGTGTGTGTGTGTGTGTGTGTGTGTGTGTGTGTGTGTGTGTATAAAACAATAATAATTGAAGATAAGCCATGATCTGGGGAGAGAGTAGTGGAACAAAAGAAGAGCTAGAGGGGAACAAGAAAGAGTTGGAAATAATGTAATATAGTACTCTTGTATGACAATTTCAAAACAATTATTTTTATTTGGAAATTGCGAAAAGAATATTTTTTAGAAATACTCCCTCTCGATATTTAAGCTCTTGTTGAATTCCCTCTCCTTGGCTGAACCTCATACAAAACTTATGGGATCTCTCTTCTGAGTTAGATTAAAAAAAAATTCTCCCTCTCGTCTCACTTGTCTCCCCTTCTCTCACAATTCCTTGACTCCGGAAACTAATGTCTTACACCAATGCTCAGCACAAAGCCTAAACATACCAGGCTCAGGCTAATTGAACATAAGACCCTCTTCTTATCCTCAGAATTCCTGAAGACTAAGATGATGTCTGCCCCCTCTGGTTCTTCGATTGCAACTTTGTGTGAGACTTAAGACAGAGGGCCTATCTAAACTACACTGAACATAATAATTAATGAACTGAAATAATTAATGTTGTTGTTGTAAACCAGTAAGTGTTCCAGGTTACACAGGAACATATTACTAACACAAAAATAAATATTCATATACAGCTATCACTCATTTTTGTGTTCTTATCACATAAGTATTGATTATAAAATAAAATGCTTTAAAATATTAATATTTTATATCGATGAATCCATAAAATAAATAAAGAATAGAGCAGGGAAATGTTTATATTTCTATAATTATATTCCTAAACATAAGATAATGTTATGGAAAAATACTAAGTGATTAATTGTCTATATTATTGTTAAAATTATCAACATGTCTCATAAAAATAGTTTGGACAATTTACAACATACCTTCTTTCACATACATTTCTATTTCCTTGGTCAGTTCTAAATGTGTAAGGATCATTCACTTTTTCTGAAAATCAGTTTGTGGTTATAAATGTTAGGTTGACTGCTGGTAAAAAGAAGCTATATAAATGTCAGAGCAGATTTACAATCTCATAAAAAACTGTTACCTTTCAATGATGTGTGTCTAGCCATGTCAAATTGACAAGAAATTTTTAAAGTGCTGAATTTTTTATCAACTAAATATTAACAGTCAGAGTAGGTGATTCATAATTTCTTTTTAAAACTTAAGATACTTTATATAATAGATTTAACTGACATCTTTGTTAATGATGTGACCAAATAATAATATAATCTATTCAATTTAGCTTTAGATAGTTTTTAGAATAAATGAAACTTGGCAACTCTTTTGTATCTATCTATATATATATGTATATATGTGACTAATTTTTATAATATATATGTATATATATATATAAAACCATATGGTATATAATGTGGTATATATCATATTGAGAATTTTTCTTCATGAGCAGATGATTAATTTTTACTTTGCATAAAAAGCTGTCAGTCAAAATTAAATATGTATTCCCTTTAGCAAATTTACTTTCTGCTCAAGATTACCCTCACTGTATAGCTGTTGGTTTCTGCTTCTCCTAATTGGATTTCTATTTCATATTTTCCAGCACTAGTTTCCTTAGGCAACTTCATGACCCCATTCTACAATTCCCACTGCTATATTATATAATTGTTTGAGCAAGCAGGGTCCCCAAAAATGAGAACTAAACTTATTCAGTAGTTTGCAGCAAGAAAATTGGTTGAAGATATAATGTGACATCAATTGGCTATGATTTCAGGTCATGCAATTTAGTAATGATATTAGTGCATATGATGTAGTTACAAATATGAACTTTCAAGCCAATAGACCAGTGTTTGAATGTAAACTCTGACAAAAGTCCAGATATAACATCCTGGGCTAGTTTTGTGACTTAATTTCCCATAAAAAGTCATATAAAATAGTATTAATCTCAAATTGTTATTGGGAAGGAAAATGTGTATGCACCACAAATAGAAATAATTTAGTGGGTAGCTTCATTAAAAAAAATATCATTTTAGTTAAATTGTAATTTTCATAAGAAGAACCTAGGCTTGTTGGTATCTCTTCTGGACCTGCGGTCTCTCCAATGTCATCATTGAATTGTAAAGGATACGGCAACAGAGCTTCCAAAAGAGACATTGAGACTGAGTTGGGTGGGAAGGACTCACACATAAGTAGACTCATGTCTACACGTAACTCACAACCCCAGAAAGTAACTTGGCTTGGTTCACCAAGGAGAGGCATGATCTCAGCATTTGCACAGATTTTGTTGGAACCTAAGCCTTCCTGTTTATAACGCCCCCAACAAAACATTTTTGTTTCTGAAGAGCAGATATCTCTATGCTTTTATTTGATTCACTTGATTTATATCAAGCAGGTTTATGAGCCAGGTCATGAATTCTTCTCTGAGTAACGAATTAAGGATTCTCTTGGACACTTATTTGGAGATATGCAGAAAATAATTTAACCTATTAAAACAGGATCCAATTATCCCTCTCCTGAGTGATTCCCTGCTGTGCTTTACTGCGCAAGATGAAAAAAATATCAATTTCTAGATAAACATCAGACACTTGAGAGGAAATGGTGTTCTACCTTTTGACCTTGACCTCCCTTACCTCTAGTGGCACACATTACTTTATGTGAAAGTTAAAATCTTGATCTCAAGTTCACATCTATTATTAATCTGGAATATTTTTATTATTGAAATGACCTGTAACCATGTAATGCTTAAAGAGATAAGTACTTGGCTTATTAGAAAAAAAATGGAATCTCTTGAGTGTTTAACTTTTAATTAAAGGATGTATTTTAATTGTGTAATGATGTCAACGTAAAAATAAAATGTCCTTTCTTCTCTCTTTAAATGGTTCATTCTCATTAAAAATAAAATCAGTTTAAATGACATATTATTGGAAATCTTTCTTAAGACCTTAATGTGGTTCCAATTTATTAAAACCTTAATGTGGTTCCAATTTATTAAATGTTACATTGCATGGTGTTACATAAAAGTATACTAAAATATTGAAAAACTAATTTATAAGAAAAATTGTTTGTTATATTTATGCCTCACCCCCAAATGACTCTCAGCTCAGACTACACACATATTGGATTACTCTGAAGAAGGAAATGACCAACCAGGGAAAATAGATATTTGTAATTAGAAAAGTTTTCTAGAACATTTGTACTGAAAACTCAAAAGAACGAGTAGAAAAGTTTCCCGAATGCTATAGGTGTTCTCCATCACACCTCAATGTCTTTCCGACAGAACAAGACTGTCTTTTCATGGAGTTATTTCTTAGCACCTGCCTGATCAATGCCTGCATTAACTAGGCACTCAGACATGACTGGGACCAGAGGAGGCTCAATAGTTTGGATCACCGACTACTCTTCCAAAGGACCCAGGTGTGGTTCCCGGCACCCACATGGTAGCTCATATCTCTTGGTAACTCTGTTTTAGAAAATCTACAACACTGTTCTGAGCTCCACAGGCACTAGGCACCAACAGGATGAATTTTATGTATGTGAAAGCAAAATAATCCTACATATGAATAAGTCTTTAAAAATTAAAGAACTAAGAGTTTATCTTTGGATGAATTTATCCCTTCAGTTCAAATAAAACTAGAATGATCAATCAAGGAAAAGTCTAACATTATTTTTAAACAAATTATATATGGTATGTGGACCCTGAATACATGTGAATACTGTAACAGTATGTAAGTGAATACTGGAACAAATATGTTAAGAGTAACTGAATACAGAGACATGTATTAAGAGAAGTAACTTCTATGCTGATGTTACCAAAAGCTAACATTTTCTCTTCCAAACAATGCAAAAAAAGAAGTTATATTGCACGCGCGCGCACACACACACACACACACACACACACACACACACACACACACGTATATATACTTGCATGTGAACGATAATGAATTTTACTTTATCGGCAGAGTAATATTTGGAATCTAAGATTCTAAACCTTTACCTGAGACTTACTGATTTAATAAGTCAAAGACTGAAAACCTTGTTACCTAATAAAGATTTATGTTCTTCAGTGGCTACAGAGTTAGAGGAAGAAATTTCATTAATTGGGATCTACTAGACAAAAACGGTTACATTATGGTTTATGCTAAGCTCCCTTTGTAAGTTTGTTCACATAATTTCTTGCTGTTCTTATATCTATGGAGGGAAGAGTAGAAGATGTATATTTTAAACGTGTTAATTATTTTTAACCTATTTAGTCTCTCATTCTCTCTCTGTCTCTCTTTCTCTCTGTCTCTCTGTCTCTCTCTGTCTCTGTCTCTCTGTCTCTCTCTGTCTCTGTCTCTCTCTGTCTCTCTCTGTCTCTGTGTGTGTGTGTGTGTGTGTGTGTGTGTAATGTGTATGTACTTATATCTGTGGATGTTTACTGGAATGTGTATAAAGCTGCCTCTGAACATGTGTACATGTGCACATATAGGTCAGAACTTTCACCTTTTATTTATTTATTTTTTTTGGGTGAACCTGGTGCTCAGAGTCAGTGAACTTCAGGGATTGTCCTGTCCCCCCAAACACTGAAATTATACATGTGCTCACCCATGAACAGCTTTTCGTGTATGTGCTCTGGATCCTAACTCACATTCTCATGCCTGTGCAACAAGCATTTTTTACTGACAGAACCATCTCCCAGGCCCCTGAAGGGCATTAGAAAGGAAATATAGGAATCAAGAAATTGTAACAAGCTACTATTGATTAAATAAATAAGACAACTCTTTTTTAATGAGTTATTTGTGTTTCTTTCACTTGATCACACATAACTAAGCTACATTTATTTCTAGCAATTGAAAAACATGCTAACTTTTGTTGCAGAAAGCATAGAATGCTTTTATAAGCTTGCAAGTCCTAGAAAAGATCTTACAACATGACTCTCATGAACAATGTAATTTAACTACCGCGCAGTTCAGCAACATAAATTTTGTATGTTGATGGTGAAAAAATCTTACAAACGAGAAAATTTCTCCACATAAGCTATGTTTCCATAGCATTAAATCATTAAAAACTTAAAATAATTTCTATTTAATAAAATAATTATTAAAATATTCCTATATAAGATATTCCACAATTTTTATCACAGAAATTTTCAATTGATATAAAAATAAAAATCCTCCTAGACATTGTTAAATTGATCCCTTTAAACCTTTGGCCTGTGTTTGTGATGATGAGTGGATCATGTGAGTCAGATAATGCCTGTCTCTGAAACTTTTTCAATATTATTTATTTATTCAATTTATTATTCATTATTATTGTGTGTGTACACGAGTGTGCGAGAGTTGGAAGGGTGCATGTGTGCATGCATGCATTTGAATGGATGTATGTGGGCATGTGTGTTGTGTGATGTCATAGGGAATTTGTGAATCAATTTTCTTTGTCTACCATGGGCGAGACTGACAGAATTCAGGACATCAGGCTTGCAGGCAAGCTCTAGGTCTTCCAGTTTTATTTTCTGTACTGTATATAGGAATATTAATGATTTGTCCTTTATCTAATTTTGTGAATATAATAAAGTACATCTTAGACAGTAAACCTTTACTGATAGAGCTGGGAAGAGGTTTCAGGAAAGTATTTGCAGCATGAGGAGGATGACCTCTGTTCAGGTCCCTAGTTGATGAAGTTCCCCTGTGAGGTGCCTTCTCCATGGAGCTATTGGTAAGATAAGGTGAAATGAAAGGAGAGTGACTGGACCACTGCCTGGTGGTCACATCTGTGGTGATATATTGTGTCCCCCAATACATTGTGCACCCTAATAAAGGTTATCTGAGGATCAGAGGAAAAAGCCAGCCACTATACTAAACATAGAAGTCGGGCAATGGTAGCACACACCTTTAATCTTAGCATTCGGGAGGTAGAGATCCATCTGGGAACAGAGCCAGGCCAGGTGTGGTAACACTCGCCTTTAATCCCAGCATTAACCATTAAGGTCTGGAGGTCTGTACAGACAGACAGGAAGTGATGTAGCTGGGTGGAGAGAGGAAATGAAATATCAGAACAGAAAGGCATATAGGCATGGATATACAGGAAATAGGTCTCTTTGGAAGCTGAGGGTTGGTAAGGTGAGGTTGTCTGTGGCTTGTCCTATTCCTCTGATCTCTCGGTTTTTACCCCAATATCTGCTCTGGGTTTTTTATTAATAAGACCTAATCCATCTTATACACATCTAGCAAATGCTATTACTAGAAGGGCTGCTGAATCTGCTCTATGACTGTTTGTAGGTGTTTGGTAGTGCTCTAGTGTCGGGGCTGAGGGCAAAATGATTTTAGCATTTAGAAGGACATAGTAGGTCAACACCCAAAATCACCTGGTGTTTGTGCACTGGTAGTTAACGCAGCCCCATTATGTTCTCATTCCTAAGCAAGTAAAACTTGAAGGCTAGAACTCGGGCATTTCAAAGGTTACTTAGGTTTAAATCTTGCCTTCAAAGTTCCTTAAATGTATCCACTTAATTGAATTACTTAGCTTCATTGTCTACGAAAAAAGAATAAAAGCCAACTAAATAGATTGTTGTAAGATTTAAATGACACATACCATATAAAATCTCAAGAAATGTTTGTGAAATATAGTCAGATGTCCGTAAATGTCATTAACTCCCTGTAGTCCACCATTCTCCACAGTATATGAAAACCTGGAACACAGTTTACCACTAAGATCAAGCAGGGGCTTTTATGGCAGTCATTTCATCAGTCACATGACTGTCGTGATAAATCACAAACTGGTCATTTTTGCACATTTTAATCAACACACAAAAGGAAGTTGAATGTCCTGTGAGAAGGTGGAAAGAGCAAAGAAGAGAAACAGTTTGAAAGCTAGATCTTCAAGAAGTGTATAAGTGAGAAAAGAGACAACCGAAAGGGGACTCGACAGTGGACAATGTCAGGGGATGTAGTTTTGAATTTCCTATCTTACTTGTTTCGGACAGGAATGAGGAAATTGAGGCAGCTGGCGAAACACCTAAGAAACATCAATGCCATCACCTGTTCTCAGAGTCACATGATAGCTCAGTTTTCACATTGGTGTAGGTGTGCACACACCCCTTCCATAGAGAAATGCACTGACTAATTTCATTGCCTAGGTGTCTTTCTTGTGTTCTTCTCCCTTTCCCCGACTATCACTTTCCTTTGCTGTAGCCACTAATAACTGCATTTTTAAAAGTTAACTAAATTTGTTCTTTGTCTGTTCCACACATGCGTATGATGCATTGTGATTACTCCCACCCCCTGTTCTTTCTCAACTGCATCCCACATTTGTTAACCGCCCCTGCTCCCTAAAAGTCTCCTTGCCATGGTCATGCCTTTGTTTAGTGACTCAGTGGCTTTAGTCAGGACCACAGGTGTGATCATGGGTTTTTAGTCATGCAGTGGAGTCTGGAGGATTTACCAATAGAAACACAACTAAAGACAAGGAATCAAATCCATGGGAAGCCAATATTTAGCAGGGAGGGGTAGGGTCCTCAGAGTCCCTCCCTTATAGAACAGCTTCAGCGCAAGTTCAATGCAGGCAAATGTTGCTATTGTGATTTCATCAATGCTATTGCTATTGCCAGAAGATAGCAATTTGCAGCCTTTCTCTCCATCTTCCTATTCTCTTTCTTTCAATAGGAAGCCACTGAAATGTTTTGGGGAGAAGGGTCAAATAGCCAGTACTTTCCTCTGGGTTTGATTCTTTGGGTGCTTTTCCACTGACAAAATTCTAAATGTCAACTGTTAAAATTAAATGCTTCTTTCCCTCTGATTCCACAGTTTATACCCTGACCTTCAATGCCACATGACTGGGATGTGTGGGCATCTGCCACACTATTGGGATATGTGGGCATCTGCCACACTATTGGGATGCGTGGGCATCTGCAAGTAATTAGAATTAGATGAGGTTCTAACGGTGTACCCTGTTGGGATACTTAGTGCCTCTGTGAGATCAGAGCTGCTTGTCTTTGCCAAATTGGTATGCACACATGTGTATGTGTGTGAACACACACACACACACACACACACACACACACACACACACACCAGTCTACACACTAGAATGTGGCTTCTTGCCAAAACTGAATTTTCACTGTCACTTGATCTTCAATTGTGCAAACTCTGAGACTCTTAGAGATAAATGTTTGCTGTGTGAGCCACAGTCCACGTGATTTGTTAATTCAGAGGTAAAATACAACCCCCGGTGACTCCAGTGAGCTTGTCTCTTTTCTGTCTAAAGGAGTTTCACACAAATTTAAGAGATATTTGCACCAGGAACTTTCAAAGTTGTACACTTAAAAATTCTCTTCTGATATCCAGATAAAAGTACTCTCGATGACATTTCACTGGGCATCTCCTGAAATCCTCGAACTTTCTAACTTCAAAATTTCTCTTCCTCTGTCTTGTTTTTACAGCCTCCAGTAGCGTTTCTGTCAAGCTTGTTCATTAAAAACTTCCATCATCCAGCAAGCTCCAAATGCAGCAAAATTGCCAGTCATTGATTGAGATTTCACTCATCCTACTCATCAGCATCCTCTGCATCCTGTTCCATCAACATGTCTTCCTCAAAACAATAATGGCAGGTTCTCTTCAACACTGCAATAAAGGTCTGTCCCAACCCAGTATCGCTATCAAAGGAACTCCTAAAGTAGTCCCACACTATTGTTTCTCACTGTGTAGCTATTTCCTCCAAATAGAAACATTCTATCTTGGAGGGAAGAAGTAGACCCATAAGATTCAGGAAGCTCACAAAACTTAAAGAGACTCAGGAATCTGTCAAGATTCATGAGCCCTTCCTATAAAGTTAAGTAGACAAGAAACAATTTCTCGGGTAGAGAAACTTCTCCTTAGCAAACAAAAATAATTACTAAGAACATTTCTAATGCATGCCTTTTTCTTGGTGACAGGTTGTCAAATGAAAAAACATAGTAGTTAGTCCGAATTTCCATAGGTCTTCAAGGGAAGAGAGAAAGGAGACCATCCTATGAAGTCCAAAGTAATCTAGCAATACGATGACAGAATATGGAAGACATCAACACCATGCTGCAGAAACAGCATTATTTGAGAGGCAACTAATTTGATCTGGTGGAGTTTAAGATGAATCTACATACACTAGTCAGTCCGGACCTTGTAGGTAGGTAGAGTTCGAGCTGCCAATAAAAAGAAAGCTGGGAATGGTGAAGCAAACCTATAATCCTTACATTTGACTTGTAGAAGCAGGAGAGTTTTAAGTCCATCCTGAACTAGAGAGTGAGATCCAGTCTCTACCACAACAATGACTGTGAATAGAAAGGAAGAGAAGGGGTGGAGAAAAGAGAAGGGATGAACAGAGGAAAGAGGAGGATAATGGAAAGGAAAGGAGAAATGGGGAGGAGTAGAGAGAAAGGGAGACATAGAAAGAAATGGAGAAAGAGGGAGAGAAATACTTTAGAGTCAAGATAGAAAAACTCTATCTCTTCTAATCTGTGTTTGAAATAATATGCCTGGGAGAAAAACGAGAGCAAAATAAGAAACTGAAAACAGTCATGGGAGGCTCTTGGCTACATAGACTGATTTACCATATAGAGCCAGAGCTCCTTTCTAAATGGAAAATTGTAAAATCTCGAGCAAGTAAGGTGGTTCAGTGGGTTGTTTTTCAATGGCACAGAACTGGCAGCTAACTCAAGGCCAGCTCACTAAAGAGATGCATTCAGTTCATGGTTGCATCTATATTTTGCATGTATTGGGCAATGTCAAATGTATTGTTCAAATAAATTCACAAAACACAGTAAGACAAAATGCCAAAACAAAACAATAGGAAACAAAAAGTGCCCCAACACACCACACACACACACACACACACACACACACACACACACACACACACACGCACATACACACACACACACACACACACACACACACACACACACACACACACATAAAACAAAGAAGTTCATTGGTCCTTTGTATTGGCAAATACTCCAGGACATCTCACCTGCCATGAAGTGTGGTTGCTAACAGCCATTGACACTCCATTAGAGAAAACTGATCCTTTCCCAGCAGGTATCAATTGCAAATTGTTTCCTGGTTAGAGGTGGTTTTTTTTGGTTTGTTTGTTTTTGTTTGTTTGTTTGTTTGTTTTTTGAGAGAGTGGAAAAGCAGGAAAGGATGGGGGTGGGATGAAAGCAAGATGGAGAGAGGAAGAACATGAGGCTGGAAATAGAGAGAGGTGATTAAAATCTGAGAACACTTGAATGGGGGGAAAATGTGATCAAAATGTATTGTGTAAAAAAATTAACAAATAAAATAAGATAAATTCACACTCTTCGATTTTAGCCTCAGCAAGTCTGGAAGTCACTGTGTGCTCTAAGTTGGCTTAGAATTTCTGATTTTCCTGACTCAACCTCCTGCTTGCTGGGATTAAAGGAGTTTGCAACTATACCCATCTATGCTGTCCTAAATGTGACTGCTCAAACATGCAGTATTCTATGCGTGGCCACACATGGAGCTCCCATTTCATTTCTGTTTGTTATTGCTGGTCCAAAAGTTTATGAAACCAGTTAGTATTCTTTTCAAGGAAGGGGTCAACATTAATTTAGGTTTTAGGGATTATTCAACACTGAATCCATAAAACAGCCCTTGAAGGAAAATATAATGTAAATAAATCTGTGAAAATTTCACACTGAATAAAGCCTAAGTACTACCCTAAACCCTGGGGTATTAGAAAATGTGTTTTTATCTAAGGAAATACTGTTTTACTGCATTAATTAAATCTGAAAAAATTAAAAACTTCTGTACTAACCTAGCGGAGAATTTTAAAAAATTCTACTATTATTTTCTTTACTTTTTAATTTAGAAAAAAATTAAAATCTAGAGTCCAATAATTTAAAAATCAAATGCTATAAAATGTTCATCATTTATTTGGGAACACCAAACCAGACACTTTGTAGGACCTTTATCAATTACCTTAAACATTAACTAAAATTCAGTGAGAATTTACTTGTACAACAAACCACATTCAAGACTCTTGTTATCTTGACAAAATAACCACTTCTAAAAATATTATGACTCAAATTCACTTAGCAGCGTTAATAAGAAGAGGCACCGACATGAAGAGCATAGAATTGATGATACAGCAACACTTATTTCTATGAACTCCCTTAAAATAAAATCGCTCACTACCATCTATTGTGTTTAGGGAATCTCCGTAATAAAGAGACTCTGTATACAGTCTTCCTCAAACGCTTGGGCATAACACAGCTGTTAAAATGCATGAGATTACTCGGCGCTAGCATCCTTTACCGAATCACAAATCAGACCTCAAATACTAATAAACATAATCACTGGGACCTTAATGGAAGATTTCTGCTAAGAAAGCTTGACGACTATCTCTGATTCAATGGGCCTGTGAATCTCTGTTAAATTAAATTCTTGGGGAAGCCAAATTGTGTCGCTTGTTTTCCAAAGACGAAGCAGACAGTTGTATAGCTGAAATTTTATTTTTTAAGCAAGGCATTGTCTAAGATAAAATCCGTTTTTATTTTTTTCTCTTTATGTACATATAAAATTAATTCCTCCTTCATTCATACTTTGTACCCAAACTAAAATTCCATTTCTTGTTTGTTTCAGGCTCACGGATATCAAGGCTTTCTGACTGTCAGTATCAGAATATCCCTCCCTCTCCTCAGTGATACCTCCATTCCACTGGCCTGTTTCCCTCTCCAGCCAGCCTGCTGATTCTGGGCTGGAGTTCTCACCCCTGCTCTCTGTCCCTTCTCCTTTTTAAAAGTGTAGTTTCTGGTCCTCTTACAACAGCTTCTTACGCTTATTTATATCTTTGTCCAATATCTGATGCACAGCCTCCTTTAAAATGCTCATCATTCCATTTGACCTAGGAATTAGTGGTGTGTGTGTGTGTGTGTGTGTGTGTGTGTGTGTGTGTGTGTGTGTG
>CABHPR010125411.1:0-16181 GCA_902168415.1 Peromyscus melanophrys
GGGGGGGGGGGGGATAGTCAGCTCCTCCTCTTTGCCACTGTGGCCAGGGCAGACAGCAGCCTCCTTAGCATCCCTTAAATGATGATAACCTCCCCCCCAAATTGACTTTCATCTCTATCAGGGTATTGGCAGTCTTGACTCAAAGGGAATGCATTCTGGAGTGTTCCTGTTTAGTGAGAAAGACACTCCTCTTTGGAGGACAAAAGAGGAAGAAGAAAAAGGAGGAAGCAGAGAGGGAGAGCTCAGCTGTAGGCGAGGAATGTTCTAGCAGGAGTGAGAGTCAGACCCACTTTCCTCTGGCCCTGGCAGGCAGGTGGCTTCTCTGTCTCCTGTCTGGAGTCATAGGAGCCTCTGCACGTCAAACAGCCGAAGTATCAAGGTGGTTGAAATACCAGCTTTTGTGAAGAAGATTTCATGAAATCTGTCTATCTTGTTTGAGTCTCAGTTTCCTGTCTAGAAGATGGAGATTGTAATGTCATCTTCTGCACTGGAGCAAGGGGGGATTAATAGATTAATTAACTGGTTGCAGCAATTTGATTTTCTGCTGAGAGGCATTTTCAATAATACATACATATATATATAATCTATATATATATCACTATATAAATGCTGATAGCTGATATTTTATTGTATCAGTCATCATTTCAAAGATCTTAATGGTTCGCACAAGGAAGAGGACTTTAAGGAAAGATAAAACTTGAAGTAGCAGTGGTAAGGAGGGGACTCAGGGTGAGGAAAGGCTATGGCCAGCATATAAAAAACGGTGGACCCAGCCTCCTTTGCTCAGGAAGTGACTCCATTTGACAAAGTCTTGGCAAAATGACTTTGGACCCAGAAACCCAGGAGACCCAAGTCTACCCTGAGACTTGAAGTCATGTGCCTATGAAGAACCCTGGACGTCCATCTCCTGCTGCCCTCTGCTGGCCACGAGCTGGTTCCTGCATCCCGAGGACAGGTTACAGAGTACCCGGGTGCCATCCTTCCTGGCCCTCTGGCCTCTTCTTCCCCATCCCCAATGGTCCCTCCGAGGCTTGGCCTACAGCCTTCCAAGTGCCACTTTTTTCTGCAGCGTATCCGAAGGTCCCCCACTTCTCCCTAAGTTCTTATAAGTCAGCAGGGGTGCTGGGGTGCTCAGGATAAATCACCAATGTGTGGGCTTTCCCAAAAAGCTTTTTTTTTTTTTTTTTTTTTTTTTTTTTTTAAAGAGTAGCTGGTTTAACAAAGCCAGGCTTGGCAGTACAAGCCTGTAATCCCTGCATTTGGAAGACTGAGGCAGAAGGATTGCTCTCAATTTAAAGCCAGTGGGTTACATAATGAGTTCTAGGCCAGCCTGGGCTAAAGTAAGGCCATGAGACCATGCCAATAAACACAAACCAGGTGAACTCAAGTCAGTGGGGAATGAGATGGATAGTGTGCATGTGTGAGTGCACACACCTGAAGCTGGAAGCCAGCATCTCTGTATTTTATATGTAGAGAATCTGGTTTTCAATTTTATCAGCAGAATAAATACCCTCTCTCGTTTTTTAAGACAATTTTAGCTGTCCTGGAACATTCTGTATAGACCAGGTTGGCCTTGAACTCACAGAGCTCCACCCACCTCTGCCCTCTGAGTCCTGGGATTACAAGTGTGTGCCCCCATGCCCAGCGACACTCCTCCTTAAGTAGGACTCAAGCTCTTGGGGATGAGATCTTCCTATTTCTTGCCAGGTAATTCTGGAGGAACACTTCAAAAGAAAGTTTCATTTTTAGTATTAGATTGATTTTTATTTCACTTCAAAATGAAAAGCTGAAATTACCGGTTTTATAAAAAGGAAAAAAAAAATGTAAGTTTCTAACTTGCAACTCGAGGTGGCTGTACCGGTTCCAGAGTTTGAGTCAGCATTCCAGTCCCTCATCAGCAAGAAAGGTCCTGAGAAGGGTACACGCTAGTCTTTTAAATGTAAGACTTCAATAAGTTATATCTCACTGAGTAGGACTTGGGCATGATTCACTGTAAGGCATATTGAACGTTTTTATTCCCAGTCAGCCGTGCGTACTTCTGACATTTGGCATTTTCTTGCTGAAGAGTGGGTGGACAGATTTAGGGGTGAGTGGCATTTCGCAGGCCTATTGTTGAGACTATGAGAAGCATTTAGTTTCCTGTAGGATCAGGCTGAAAATGGGCTCTTGCGTTCTCTTCTGCCCTTGTGGAAGTACTGCTGGACCTGGAGGTGGAGTCAAGGCTTTTAGAGGGACAATTAACTGCTGCTGGGTCCCTTCCTG
Organism: Peromyscus melanophrys; assembly: GCA_902168415.1. Classification (NCBI taxonomy): domain Eukaryota; kingdom Metazoa; phylum Chordata; class Mammalia; order Rodentia; family Cricetidae; genus Peromyscus; species Peromyscus melanophrys. Next base: position 2,263 of record CABHPR010125411.1, read on the forward strand.
CTCTAACTTCACATTACAGTCGGTGTTGAAACGTTTTCCATTGCCTCATGGAATCGTGGTCCCCAGTGCAGTAGTGTTCAGAGATGAGTCTGATTGGATCATGGTGGCTCTGACCTCATCAGTGGGCTAGTCCATTGAGGGATTCATGGCTGAATGGACTAATAGAAATATAGAAACTGTAAGAGGTAGGGCCTAGTTGGGGAGGGGGGGTGACTGGGATTAACTCTTAAAGGGTATGTCTTGTCCCTGGCCCCTTGGTCATGTTCACACTCACTTTCTGCTTCCTGGCCATCCCAAAGTGAGCGGCTTTCATCTGCCATGCTCCTCTACAGTTCCCAAACCAACAGGGCAAGAACTACGAACTGAATGAATCTATGAAACCACGAGTCCCAATCAATCCTCATTTAAGTTGATTTTCTCAAGTATTTTTTTTAAGATTTATTTATTATGTATACAGTGTTCTGTCTGCACATATCCCTGCAAGCCAGAAGAAGGCACCAGATCTCATTACAGATGGTTATGAGCCACCATGTGGTTGCTGGGAATTGAACTCAGGACCTTTGGAAGAACAAGCAGTGCTCTTAACCTCTGAGCCATCTCTCTAGCCCCCTCAAGCATTTTTTTTTACAGTGGCAGAAAGCTGATTAGCATTATGACTTCATATAGCACTATCTTGCCATCCTGAATGAAGCAGTCAAACAGAAGGAGATGGGTGTCCCGCAGTCCCTGATCTAAAGTTTTAATTTTTGTGACTTGAGTTACCTGCCATCAACTGTAGAGTCCAAAGATATTACACGGTGTTACCGGACAGAAAACCAAGCTGGAACTGACCTGAAAATTTCCTCCCTGATGGCTAGCTTTCATAGTGCCAGAAGGTGCCATGCAGGCTGCTGGAGGAGAAAAGCCATCCGTGGTGTTATCCAGCGACGAACTATGGATGCTGCCACACTGACCTGCCAGGCAAGTTATGCCCACTGATGCAATGGTGGCATGCGGGTCAAAGGGGTAAGCAGGAGGGAATTCATACATGACACTGTAAATCTGCCCAAACCCCGTAACTATGGAGATTATAGACTCTACGGGGGGTGGGGTGGGGGAACCTGCCACTGTTGCTTTGCTAAATGTTGTCCAACTGCCTTCTAAACATTTATGTTTATTTTCAAAGATTAGTGCTGTTCCCAGTCCTGGCTAGAGGAACCTCTTCTGCAGCAGGCAGCATTTAATGCAGAGGCTCATGACTAGTGAAAGTGCTGGGGATAAGTGACTTTGGGATGCTCAGCCTCAAACAGGACATCTGTATCAATCCCTCTAAGGTTCTACTATCATTGAAGAGAGGGTAGAAAGAACGTCAGGGCTGGAGGGTGGGGGGGAATGCCATGTAATGTCTTCTGGGCATCACACAGTCATTGCATCCAGAAATTCACTGCAGTTTGTGGCTATGTGCGGAAAATCAAGCCAACAATATCCAGCAGGCAGCAATAATTGGACTAATGGCTTCAAAAATTAAAAAGAAAAGGAGAAAATACAGAAGAGGAAAGGAGGGATGTGTTGGGTTGCCCGAGGGGATGGGAATGGGAGAGGAGAGATATGGGCAATATAATTGTGTACATATATAAAACTGTTAAGAATAAATAAAAGATGAAAAACATATTAAATAAAAAATTAGCGATGAACAGTTCACAAATTTCAAATAGACATTGTTCTTGGTAGCATAATAAAACCTTGTACTGCCCTGCCACCCAGGAGGGGAATCACCAGTGTATCCATGCCGTCTGTGCCCCCTGACCACACGTCAAAGAGGAGCCATCCCAGTTGTCAGATCCACTGTCCCAGTACCGAGGTGCATGCATTGAAGTACCTCTGATACAGTAATGCTAATCTCATCCCTTAGGCACTGTATCATCTCACATCGCTGGAAGAAGAGTGAATACAAAATATATTCAGGAAGCTGGGCTTGACGGCTCACCCCTGTAATCTCACTACCCAGGAGGCTGCGACAGGGGGATCATTCTGAGTTGAGGCTGTAGGGTGAAACCTTGTCACAGAATGACAAGAGCTGTCTTCTTTTTTTTTCCAGAAAGAAACTGTAGCATGAGTCTTAGAGAGTCTTATTTATAAAATCAAACCTGAGCCAGGTATTGGGGTAAATGCTGGAAGGTCAGAGGGACAGAATAAGCCACAGCTATCTCACCTAGCCGGATCCTCAGCTGGTCTTGTTTCCTCAGACTGGATGCCCCGAGCCCTCATCCAGAATGGGTCTCAGCTGAACTGCTACTAGAAGCCTGAATGCTTAACCAGGCCAAATGCTTCTCCAGGCCAAATGCCTCTCCAGGGCAAATGCCTCTAGTTTCTGGTCCTCACGCCTTATATACCTTTCTGCTTTCTACCACCACTCCCTGGGATTGAAGGTGTGCTTTCTGGGATTAAAGGTGTGTATCACCGTGCCTGGCCGTTTCCAATGTGGCCTTGAACTCACAGAGATCCAGAGGGATTTCTGTCTCTGGAATGCTAGGATTAAAGGCGTGTGCTACCACTGCCTAACCTCTATGTTTAATATTGTGGCTGTCCTGTTCTCTGACCCCAGATAAGTTTATTAGCATACACAATATTTTGGGGAACACAATACCCCCACAAGAAACCACACTTATATGACTTTTATTGAGCTACATTGTTACAAACTGTTCTATTTTATTATTGTTAATTTCTTTCGTACTTGAATATAAATTACTCTTTCACAAAAATACTTATATTTATCATTTTAATTATGTGTGTATGCATGGGTATGTGCACGTGTATGCAGGGACTGCGGAGTCCAGAGGAGGGCATCAGACGCCCTGGCGCTGGAGTTACAGGCAGTGGTGAACTTGTATGTGGGTGCTGGGAACCGGGTTCTCTGGAAGAACTATTCATGTTTCAGTGTTCCACTGGAGGTTTTGAGGTATCCCCACAGGTAGGAGGGATGCTGTTTGTTCTCCTTCTCCTGGGTATGTTAAAGGCTGTGGATACTTAAGGACAGATGAAGGATTTGTGCTCAGTTACTCTTTCAGCTTAACATCTTCAGTAACACTCATTACCTTCCTGCAGGAGCTGGCTAGACACGGTCCTCGGCCAGGACATCCTCTTTGTTTTATCACAGGCCTTTGGAAACGGACAGTGTGGAGCAACTGATGAAACCCTCACGGTTGCAAAGTCTCTGTTTATATCCGGTGGTGGCGGCTGTGATCAACTATCTCAAACCACGGCGGCAGGAAGCATCTGCAACCAGTTGATAAGGAGGGCACCTGCCATGAGGATGGTAATCTCGAGGAACTGGGGAGCCCAAGGCACCTGGATCAACCACACAGCCAGAGAGTCTTTTAGAACTCTTTTCGGTTGCTCAGTTACTCAGACTTGCAGTGCTTAGGAAAACACCTCCTATCCCACCAAGGGAGAAAAGCTTTACCTGCCTGAGGTGGCCCGACTTCCTGGAACACAACCCCTGGCCCCAGCAGCTGGACTTTTAAGAAACAGCTAGGCCGCAAACAAACAAACAAACAAACAAAAAACCCAAAAAAACAAAAAAACCAGCCATCTGTCTGTTTCTTGAAGCCAGAGCATGGACCTGTGTGCTGGCTGGTTGCCATGGCTACAAGATGCTGCCTTTGTGCTCCTCCCTCTAGCTTCTTTTCCTTACACACCATCTCCCATGACATATCGACAGCGTTTCACAACACATACATCTTTCAAAGCCTTACTTCATCTCGGTCGGGACTGACCCACTAGCCATCTCAACCCCACTTCCTTAGACTCTAAACTCCTCACTAGGCCTGTCCTGATTCTTTCTGGACACAAGCACCGGGAAACTGGGCAGCCAGTCCAGGGCCTGTTGACTGAAGAGGCAGTATGGTGGACAGCATGGACCTTGGAACCATAGGGCGACAGTGCCAGGCAGCAACGGGCTGTGCCACAACCTGGCCGTGTGGCCTTAAGAAGGTCACTGAGATGTTGGTTCAGTTGTCTGGAGGTTAAATTTTTAAAAATACATGGAGTATAAGACAACAGTATCATGAGTTTGAGGCCAGCCTGGGCTACATAGCAACACTCTGTCTCAAATAGTGAAAATCTGGGGATATAGTGCCGTGGTGACTTAGGGTTCAATCCACATCACTGTTAAACAATTTGTCCTGGCCAGTTTTATGTCAACTCGACATAAACTGGAGTCATCTGAAAGGAGGGAGCCTCAATTGAGAAAATGCTCCCATAAGATCCATCTGTACGGCATTTTATTAATTAGTGATTGATGGGGGAGGGCCCAGCCCATTATGGGAGAGAGCAGGCTAAGTAAGCCGGGGAGGCGGGGAGAGCAGGTCAGTAAGCAGCACCCCTCCATGGCTGCTGCATCAGCTCCTGCCTCCAGGTTCCTGCCCTGCCTGAGTTCCCGCCCTCATTGCTTTTGGTGATGAACTATTGTATGGAATTGTGAGTGAAATAATCCCTTTCCTCCTCAAGCTGATTTTCGTCATGGTGTTTCATCACAGCACTAGTACCTAACTAAGACACAAATACATAAAATAATAAGAGAGGAAAAAACACATCAGGACAGCACCCGACACCTAGTGAACCCCAGTAAACACCAACAGTCAAACTGACCATCCAGAATTGAATGAAAAGGTGTGTCAGAAGGCTCAGGCCAAAGGTGGGCAACCGTCAACGCTGACTGACATGGAGGATCCAAACCACCTGCCAAGCAGAAGGAGGCCAAACACTGGGCAGCCCCAGGAAGGGGACAGTTGTTGCTCGACTGAAGCCTTACAGATTTTTATCAGCCTTCCTGATACACTCTGCCTTGTTCCAGAACTTTCTGAGCCCCTTCCTTTTCTAGACTTGATCTTCCTTCCCTGAGGCACATCCTACTGAAAGGAAGGCATGATCCAGCTCTGCCCACCCAGGAGAGGCTGCCATTCTTGTCACAGGATGTCCTATGTGTCCTCTCCCTGCCCCCACCCAGCTCGTCCACTATGTCACATACACACAGCCCTAGGGTCCTGGGGTCCATGCTGTCCACCATACTGCCTCTTCAGTCAACAGGCCCTGGACTGGCTGCCCAGTTTCCCGGTGCTTGTGTCTAGAAAGAATCAGGACAGGCTTGGTGAGGAGTTTAGAGTCTAAGGAAGTGGGGTTGAGATGGCTAGTGGGTCAGTCCCGACCGAGATGAAGTAAGGTTTTGAAAGATGTATGTGTTGTGAAACGCTGTCGATACGTCATGGGGGATGGCGTGTAAGGAAAAGAAGAAGCTAGAGGGGGGACACACAGTCAAAACAGAAAGTGGAGTAACTGGGAACATTCATAGAATAGATGAAATGCTGCCCGCGTGACCAGTGGCACTGGGCGAGCTCACTGAGTTGTCCGACAGTGTCTTGAATACCCTACCTGTATGAACTCATCCGATTATTCTGTGCAGCCAGACAACAGCACCACCAGTATCCTCAGTGTATAGATGGGGAAGTGAGGCAAGCTACTTCAGGTAACTTGCTAAGGCCACACCACCATGAGCCAGAAGAGAAGAGCTAGGTTCTAATCCAGCTAGTGGGGCTGGCGGGAGTCTGTGCTCTGGGTCACTGCTCTTTGTGGCTCTTATTTGTCACTGACCAGAGTGCTTGCAGCTCTCTCTTCCTTGGTGCTGAGGCCCGCTGCACAGGCCTGGCCCTCAAGCAGATTCAGGAATTGAACCAGCACATACACAAGCACTGTGTTGCTCCCTGCCCCCCTTACAGCCTCTTCATGAGAGATTTCCAGCATGTCCTTTCTCATCTCCAAAGGCAGCAGGCTAATGCTTCCAGAGAGTTCCCTGAAACCAGAGCTAAAAAATGAGCCCTTCGTTTGGGTAGCCGGCAAGGATCGAAGCTTTAGAACAATTTAAAGCAAGTATTCAAAAGCCATTGTAAGGGGCTTACCAGCCAAATATGGCACAATTTGGGCACCAAAACACTCGACAACAACAGTGATTATGAAGAACCCGCGTGTGCATGCTGACCGCAGTAGTTTAAGGGAATAGGAGGAATCCTGATCACAGTAGAGTGTGGAGTGCTAATTGGCAGATGTGCTAGGACTGAGAAACCGCCATCTGCAATCATCTGAATGAAAACCAGCTCAGGCAGGACTCAGTTGTCACTAAGTCTGAGCAGACTTTGGTTCACGGTGGTGATGGAACCTAGGGCCTGGTACATGTCGCACCACTGAGCTACAGCCTAGTCTCATGTGTTGCGTGGTCCCGAGAATGTTCTAGGGTAGCCATATTTTAGGTTTTTCTTTAAAAACTTTTTTAGATTTATTTTTATCGTGTGTGTGTGTGTGTGTGTGTGTGTGTGTGTATGTTTGTGTGTCTGTGTGCCATGTGTATGAGGGTCTCCGAGGAGGCCACAAGAGGGTGTTAGGTGTCCGGGAGCTGGAATCACAGGCGGTTGTGAGCTGTCTGATGTGAGTGCTGGAAGAACAGGGTCCTCTGGAAGAGCAGTGAGTGAGCTCTCTCTCCACCCCACGGTTTTGAATGAACGAGTTTATTAAGTATACAACAAGCCAACGTATCAGAATAAATAGCAAGTAGCAGATGGAGAGAGAGCAGCACATTATCAAATAAGCATCCAGCGGAAGCCAACTGAGGAAACCTTCTCAAGGCAGCCAGCTGGAGTTCCCTATTGAGGGTTCCAGGCAGTGCAGTGTCCTCTCTCTCCAGTGAGGCTACGGAGAACAAAGAGCAGCAGACAGAGATGACATCACCCAACCCCACACTCAACAACGTCCACCTGAAACAAACTGGGGAAGCTGAGGCAGTCATCTTGAGATCCCGTGGGCCAGCGTGCCCTGGTTGAACTTGAAGCTTTGTCTTTCCACTGCAGGGGCTTTTGTATCATGAGAGAGACAACAGTAAGTTCTTTTGGAAACAGTTCGCCTTCTAGCTGTTCCCCGGGACACCATGCATTCACTTTTGAAACGCCCCCCCCCCCCAGAGGTGGAGGCCTATCCTATCTCATCCTCAGATAAGGGAATACACAATGGCCCTGAAATGGGGAAGGCCAATTCCACTTCCAGAGCCTGCTTCTCAGTGAACTCAAAAAACAAAACAAAACAAAACAAAGCATGACAATTTATTAATACACATTACACCCTACTAAGTGGAAAATTGTGTGCACATGTGCTTGTGAGTGTGTGTGTGCGTGCGCGCGCGTGCGCGCGCGCGCAGAAGCCAGAGATTAACATTGGGGTGTCTTTCTCAATCACTTCTCTACTTTAAGTTTTGAGACAGGGTTTCTCACTGAACCCAGAACTCACCATTTCAGCTAGGTTTACTGGCCAACAAGTCCCCAAGAGTCACCTGTCTCTGTCTGCCAGGGCTGCAGATACAGTCACGTGCTGTCCATTCCCAGCTGCTTACGTGAGTGCTGTGGATCTGCGCCCAGGCTCACAGGCTCACACAGCAAGCGTTTTACCTATTGATCATCTCCCTGGTGATCCCATACTTTGGGGAGCAATTGTAGATGTAACCAACCGTCTTATAAATAAGAAACACAGAACCAATGCAAAGAAGAAAGCCAAGAGGTCAGAGCTAAGAGCTAAAACCTTACCCTTCCTCCTGCAGTGATCCTACCTCTCCGAAGGAGCCGCTACTTCCTGTGTTAAAGTCTTTATATAGTCTCTGTTCTGCCTTCTCATTGGTTGTAAACCCAACCACAGGATTGCCTCATCACGGCAGACCTCCAGGTGTTCTATGGTTGGTATTGAGATTAAAGGCATGTGTATCGAGGGTGGCAAGCGCTGTACCAGCTGAGCGGGAGCATGGAGGCTGAGGCCGCCCCCAGAGCCACAGTTTTCAAAGCTGATGTCAAATACTAAGAATATATTGGCAAAGGACTCAAGATGACACTTCCCAAAGAAGATGTGCTTGTGAGCACGTGACCAGATGCTCGGCATCACCAATCATCAGGAAAGCACCAATGGGAACCACAGCAAGCTACCACCTCAGGCCCACTGAGCAGCTACAAGAGCATCAACAAAACAGAAAATATGAATTTGCTGAAGATGTGGAGAAACTGGAATCCTTGTGTCCTGTTGATGGGAATGTAAAATATTATAGCCTAGTATGGAGAGACGGGGGCTGTAGTTCCGTGGTACAGCACTTGCCTAGCATGCCTGAGGCCCTTGGTTCAGTCTTCACTACTGCTACCACAAAGGAAGAGAGGAAGGATGGAAAAAAATGGCATGGAAGTTCTGAAAATAATTAAAATCACCATATGGTCCAGTAATTCCTCTTCTGGATGTACAGTCTAAAGAACTGCAAGCCGGAACTTGAACAGTATTTGTTTTTTGTTTGTTTTATTATATATATTTTTTTGAGACAGGGTTTCTCTATGTAGCCCTAGCTGTTCTGGAACTCACTCTGTAGACAAGCTGACCTCGAACTCATAGAGATTCACCTGCCTCTGCCTCCCAAGGGCTGGGATTAAAGGTGCGTGCCACTACACCTGGCAAACAGTATTTGTATATCCAAGCAGCATCTTCCATAGTATCTAAGAGGTGGAAATGACTGGAGTTCCCATTGGCAGTTGAACAGATAGGAAAAAATGTCGTCAACAATGGGCTATTATTCAGCCTTGAAAGAAGACATACATACAGCAAGGATGAACTTTGAAGACATTCTGCCCCATGAAATGAGTCAGTTGCAAGAGGAAAAGATTGTGATTCTGCTCAGAAGACGTACCTAACGCAGTCAGACTCTGGGAGCTGGAGAGGGTGATGGCCGCAGGACGCTGGAGAAGTGTTGGGGTCCAGAACGTGGAGTGTGCTCTTCCAGTCTGAGATGATGAAGAAGTGCCAGGGGTGGAGGGCAGTGAGGACCGCACAATGATATGAACGTGCTTGATGTCACACAGCTGTCATTTAGAAATGGTTAAATGGTAAATCTTGTATGCATCCCACCACAATAAAACTATCTGAAATAAAAAAAAAAAAAGGCATGTGTATCCAATGCTGGCTGTATCCCTGAACATACAGAGACTTACCTAGCTTTGTCTACCAAGTGCTGTGATCACAAGCGTACACCACCACTGCCCTGCTTTCCTATGGCTTGCTAATAGCTCTGACCCCCAGGCAACTTTATTTATTAACATACAATTAACATTTTGGTACAAAAGAAAAATATCACCATAAGCAATGATATATTTGTACAACCCTAAAGTGCCACCAACCAAGATGGTTTTGCTTGCAAGGAAGAGATAACTGTATCGTGGTGGAGTCAAAGGACATCTTGGCTGAGTGAACAAACTTATGCTGCCACAAAGGGGTAGAAGGACCCTGTGCGCCTCCAGGATGTCGTATTGTGACATATGTGATATATTGTGATATATATCACACATACTTGTGTGATACCCTGGCTAGGAATGTATAAGCTAAATCTAATGACAAGGAAACATCCAAAAATAATCTTAAATGAGAAAATTCTACTTGAAAACAGAGGAGAGGGGTGGAGAGATAGATAGCCCAGGCCGTAAAGTGCTGGCTGCACAATCATGAGGACTTGAGTTTGATCTCCAGAAACCATGCAGGAATGGCTGTGTGCTCTTGTAAGCCCAGTACTAGGGAGGTAGAGACAGGCCGTCCAGCCTAGCCCACTTGGTAACTTAGTAAGAAACTGTGTTAGCCAATGTTCTATTGCTGCGAGGAGACACCATGACCAGGGTGACTCTTACAAAAGAAAGCATTTAATTGGGGCTGGCTTACAGTTCCAGAGATTCGGCCCATTGTCATCATGGTGGGAAGCATGGCAGCACTCAGGCAGACGTGGTGCTGGAGAAGGAGCTGAGAGTTCTATATCCAGATCCACAGGCAGCAGGAAGAGAGTGAGACACTGGGCCTGGCTTGAGCATCTGAGACTTCAAAGTCCATCCCCTGTGACACTTTCCTCCAACAATGCCACACCTACTCTAACAAGGCCACATCTCCTAGTCCCTCTCAAGTGGTGCCACTCCCTGATGACCAAGCATTCAAATACGAGCCTAGGGGGGCCATTCTTAGTTAAACTACCACAGAAACCCTGTCTCAAAAAACATACCAAGCCTGAGCCGTGGCCTTGACACACATGCACACATACATGCACATGGACTTGCATACATAAACACACACACAGACACAGACACACACACAGACACACACACACACACACACACACACACACAAACACACACACACACACACACACACACACACACACACACACACACACAGGAGAGAAGTCATTAGTATTCTCCAAAAATCTAGTATAAGAAAAGTAAAGTATAAAGAAGAAAAGATGGTTTAGGATGTTTCAAATCAAAGGACACAAAAGTCATGGCAACTGAATACTGTACTAGACCCTGATCTCAGACTCGATTCTGTACTAAAAACAATCAAATGGCACCCAGGACACCAACAGGACAATTGGAAATCCAGAAAGAACAGGTGGTGGGTAGCTACTCTATCAATCTTCCATCTAGGGAGGCTGGTGACTGTCCTAGGGTTATGCAAGAGAGCCGGGCTGTTCTTAGAAAATACACACTGAGGGAATTACGAGGGAAGGCCCAGGACACAGAGCAGCCAGAGAGATAGATGGTAAGTCGGCAGACAAACACATAAATAGACAGGTGGGTGGATGGACGCACAGATAGAGAGGCAGGTAGATAATAGATGAGGGAACTAGGAACTACCTTTGTTCCTTTAAATCTAAATTCCACTTCTGTGCATTCAACAAACCACAAATCAAAATATTGAGGGGGAAAAAACCTTTGTCTTTTCTGATACTGACATTTTTGGAGACCCCTAGTCTTTCCCTGTTTTACACTGAACACGTACAAGGCCCTTCTCTTGTCATAACTTCCTAAAGAACCTGGAATGGTGGCTATCTGCATAGCGTTTGCATTATATGAGGTATTGTAAGGCATCTAGAGCTGACATGGTGTGTGGGGGATTGGTGCACATTATAGTCCTTCTACCGTGTATTATCAGAGACTGGCACAGCCTCAGATCTTGATACACATGGTGGCCCTGGAATCAGTCCCCTCAGATACCGAGGACAACTGCATGGGTGGATGTGTGGTGATGGGGCAGGTGTTCTCTTACTATTATTACTCTTGCTGTTGTTCTTGTGAATTTTCTCCGAACAGCAGTGTTTAAGGAATACAACCGCCCAAGAGCCCCCCATGCTGCTGGGATGTGGAAACTGGAGGGTAAAGGTCAGGGAACGCAGTCAGGCTGTCACAAAACAGTGTAGACCAAGGACGATAATGGCCTAGACCAGGTGACAAGAAATCAGACAGGAAGTCGTGGGGTTCTGTGGATGTCATGCAGGTAAGCTGATGGGACTTGTTCATGCATTCCACATGGATCCCAAGAAATGAGTGAGGAGACACCGTGCGGTTTCCAGTCTCTGCCCGGGTGCCTGGAGTTGGTACTAGCCAAGATGGAGAAGAGGTGGGAGGGGCAGGTTGGGTGATGATTGAGAGACAGGATTTGCACATGGGCCTGATGAATTGGACTCATGGAATACAGTGTCTAATTTAATTAAGCTAAAGCTCGTAACATGTATAATTAGCTTTAAAAGATTCCTGCAGAGCAACCACAAATCAGTGATATACTTAATGCTTGCACCAGAAGATTACTGCTTTTGTGGATGGGACTCTGAATGTGATTTAGAACACTCGTCTTCCTCTTGAATTTACATCTTTGGGAGGGGTCTTTTTCAATGATAACAACCCATGGACTCCATGGCTGAAATACACTTAACTTAGGTTCAAACTCCAGAACAATTATAATAAGTCTTATTTTTATTTAAAGATTAAAATTTTAACCCATTAAGTGCAATTAGTGCTACCCATATGGGCATGGAAACCTGCTGGTGGCCACCCTCACCCCAAAGAGACCTGACTCTCCCTCTCCCAGAGCCATCAGCTGCTAATAACTCCTTAGCTAGGTCTGGGGACTCAGTAGCTCCTCCTCCCTCGGTTTTAACTGGCTTGATTTTGTGTGTGTGCTGTGTGGGCATCACAGCTGCTGTTCATGTGTTCGACAGCGTGTCCTTCCTAGAGGCCAGCATCTCACAGCACTCCTCTCCATCCTCCAGCAATTCCGTTCTTTCTGATCCCCTTTTCTTTGCTGTTCCCTGAGTCTGAGCAGAGGTGGGAGTGAGGTTTTGATAGAGACGGCCTGTCACAGAGCCTAGTCAAGCAAGCTGTTTGTCCTCAAAAAGCCAAAATCACTACTGCTATTCTTATTATTGTATTTTATATAATGTATTATCATAGAAATAAGTGATTTCAATATAATCCATTTTATCTTTTTTTGTTTGTTTGATTTTTGGGTTTTTTGTTTTTTTGTTTTTCGAGACAGGGTTTCTCTGTGTAGCTTTGTGCCTTTCCTGGAACTCACTTGGTAGCCCAGGCTGGCCTCGAACTCACAGAGATCCGCCTGGCTCTGCCTCCCGAGTGCTGGGATTAAAGGTATGTGCCACCACCACCCGGCCTCCATTTTATCTTTAATTCCGTTCATTAAGATGTCTTTTTGGGTTTTGTTGTTTTGAAACAAGATTTTCTTCTGCAGCCCAGGGTGGTCTGGAACCCACAATTTCCTTGCTTCAGATTCCAAAGTGCTGGGATACAGGAATATTCTACCATGACTGGTGATTATGTCTATTTTTGTGCATTTTCTGTGGTGCAGATAATATTATGAAATTATAGATGAATATAATTTACAAATTAAAAAATACGCATACCTGGAAGTGAAATTGCTGAAAATTTTAATCGAGAATACGGAGAAAGACTCTTTTGAGAAGCCCACAACTTGTGTGAATGTGTGTGTGTGTGTGTGTGTGTGTGTGTGTGTGTGTGTGTGTGTGTGTGAATCTCTTCTTGAACACCATTCTCTGATAACTCATGGGCTTGAGTCTATGTTTAGAAAAACCTCTCCTTAATAAACTTCAATTCTCAACTCTGCTTTAAAAAAAAAAAAAAAGGCCGGGCGTTGGTGGCGCACGCCTTTAATCCCAGCACTCGGCAGGCAGAGGCAGGTGGATCTCTGTGAGTTCGAGGCCAGCCTGGGCTACCAAGTGAGCTCCAGGAAAGGCGCAAAGCTACACAGAGAAACCCTGTCTCGAAAAACCAAAAACAAAAAAACAAAAAACAAAAAACAAAAAACAAAAAAGGACAGCTAGAAAAATATTGACCTCTAGGTTAGACCACAATACTAACTCCAGCCAGGCAGGGCTATGTGTTAGCTTTGCCACACTCTGTTCCTCCAGCAAAGAAGGAACAATGTAAAACCATCTCCACAGGTCTAACCTGCTCACGAAAGTGGACCTCGTGCCTCTAGAGGTCCGTCTGGAACAAATAAGCGATGGAAATCATCCAGTGGAGTGTTCTAGCACTTCTCTGTGGAAAGATGTCTGAGATAGAACAAGTGAAATAAACACAAGGCGGAACCAGGTATATCATCAAACAAAGGACACGCGCCTGCTTCTACAATCACAGAAGACCGGGGTGGCAATGGCCACCTCCAGGGAGCTGTGCAAGCCAGGGGCAAGAGGGGGACTTACTTTTTAATGCACTGCTGAAACATCTTTTTGAAATCTTAGACCTGAGGCTGGAGAGATGGCTCGGAGGGTAAAGTGCTTGTTATGCAAATGTGAGGACCTGGGTCTGAGTCTCCAGAAACAGCACAGCTCGAGGAACAGTATCTCAGCATGCATCTGTAATCCCAATGCTTCTACTGTGAGATGGGAGATGGAGACTGGAGAAGGCTGGGAAACTTGCAGGCCAGCTAGCTTGATGTATGCAGAATGAATCCCTGTCTCAAACTACATGAACTGGGCGGACCGACACCTGAGGTTCTTCTCTTCACATACATGTTATAACACACAC
>CABHPR010125412.1:12020-22972 GCA_902168415.1 Peromyscus melanophrys
TTTTTTTTTTTTCAGAGACAAAAAATCTATTAAATTGATTTTTGCTCACATGTCCCAAGTCACTTTGCTAGAAGTGTCCAAATCACCAATGCAGGAATGAAAGTCCTGCCTCCCTCCCCAGTCCCTTCCCTTAAATGCAGTTGTTAGTATTTCCTGAGTCAAGCACTTTCTCCAAGGATGCTAAGTGACAGGAAGCCAGAGGCTCTCCATCACACCTCCAGGGACTGGTTAGTCCCAACCTTACCTTATTGGTAAACGAGGAGCTGTGGCTGGGAAATAAGAGGGTCCTGTATGAGAAAAGAGGAAGGCACTCGATTAGTTGAGAGATGAAATCCCACTGGCTATAGAAAGCTGAAGGCACCGGCATTCACAGATGTGAGAACGACGGAGCTGCAGCCCAGGCAGTGGCCAGTGTCCTTCTCCCACCTACCTTGGAGCTTTTTAAAGCAGGACGAGTCAGCCTTGTGCGGGACTCTTTTATATGGATAGCTATGGAAACAATGCAGCTGCCTCTTCTTTCTTAAGTCAAAAGGAATTGTCTGGCAAAAACCCTCCTGGCAATCTGGCGTCTCTGCATAATTCTCATTCATATTAAGAATGGTTGGATATAATTAGAAATATTTTTCTTATTGAGTATGTGGATAAATCTCCTATGGATAATTTGAGAAGATTCAGGCTGGTGGATAAAGACAGTGGCCAGCCCGCAGGATACCTAGCTGCCCTCACAGCTTCTTTTTGGCCCCGCCAGGCAGGCATGCCATTCCTCCTGGCCTCGCATCACTTTCGCATTTTTCACATATTAAATGATATAAATAAAATACATTTCTTTTAATTTTACAAGGCTTAATTTTTCACCTGTTAATCCTTTCTCTCCAGCCCAGCAGAAAATGAAGTTGCATGCATGTAACAATTGAAACAGAGAGAAAAAAAAATCTTCTCTTTGTTGTCCCAGCATTCTGGGAATGTCTTGGCTCTTGTTTTAAAAAAGAAAAAAACAATTGTTTTGGCTGAGCTGTTCCTCTACACAGCAGCATGCCGTTCCCTGCTCCCTTCTTCTGGCATGTATGCAAGAAAGGAAGTTGAGTATTTCCTGGTAGTAAAGGGTGGTTTTTGAGAGTATTTCCCAGTGTTTTTTCTATTAAGAAAAAAATGACATTATCATTTTATCAAGAAAAAAAATGACAATATAGTGCAATACCCCAGAGAAGTGTGGGAGATATTTGGCTGTATCTGTATAAATGGCTTGGGAAGGCTATTTCTTTATATCTTCTTACCTTCTTTTGTTAATAAGATATAGCAAATATATTATCTGCCATACTAAGGAAAATATTAAATACTGAATATGTTTTGAATTTCCAAATAATATCTTTTTAAAACTTTTAAAGAAAAGCATGAGCGCTCGCGCTCTCTCTCTCTCTCTCTCTCTGTCTCTCTGTCTCTCTGTCTCTCTCTCTCTCTCTCTCTCTCTCTCACATGCATGTGCACACACACAAAATGCAAATGTCCATACCTTTGTGATCAAAATATGACACTTTTCTATTCAAAAGTTTTTAAGTGGGGACAGTGGTGGCACACCCCTTTAATCCCAGCACTCAGGAGGCAGAGGCAGGCAAATCTCTGAGTCTGAGACCAGCCTGGTCTACAGAGTGAGTTCCAGGACAGCCAGGGCTGCACAGAGAAATCCTGTCTCAAAAAAACAAAAAACAAAAAGAAGAAAAAAGAAAAGTTTTTAAGCAATGCAGACAGTTTCTGCATTCTTGATAATTAGCATCATGGAGACCTTTGCACAGGGAAGGAAGGAAGGCCTGACCACATTTTTTTTATATCTGTTAAAATGATGTATGAAGACTTTGCCCAGGCTCCTTTTCTTCCTTCACTAACAAAATATAATGTGAATTTTCTAGGGTAATGGAAGCAGAATGTTAACCCATTTGAACTCTTTTACACATCATAAACTTCAAAAGTTGATGAAGCCATAATTTTTAAAACATCTACATGCTAAAATAGTCCTTGGTTGCTAAGTTGGTCAAAGGGCACATTAGTCACAGACACAGAGAAGTGCCTGACACAGTCAAAGCTCAAGCTTTGAAGCAATCACTCTGAGCTATCACCCAGGAGAACAATTCTGCCTTCCAGCACCTTCCTTCCGGCTGGCTGCCCTCTGGGCATGGTGCCTTGCCCCAGGCATCCTGGAACATCAGCTTTCCAGCAATTACAGGGGTCTCTTGACAACGGCAGGGCCCATCACACTTTCAGCTGGCTGCTGAAGTCCTTCCTGGTTCCACTGAACACACGGGCAAAGACACCATTGTGCTTGCCTCCTCTGGGGAGAGAGGAAACACAGCCAAACTCTAGCGCAGCCCAGGCTACTCTCAAGGGACCCTTGTCCAGTTATCTCACAGCTAAAGGCGGTCCCAAGGTCACGTCCCAACTGCTACTCTAACACTGAGTGGATCAACATTCCACGGTGCATCCGTAACTTTTTTGAGGCTGGGACACACTGGCTGGGCAGCTCTGCTTTGGTGAGCTATGCTGCCGGTTTCCATTAAACAGATATCATCAGTGTCCGATCTGATATTTTGATATTCTCTTATTCCATTTCTGCTCCCCATGAGCGTCTTCCTTAAGCATTAAGTGTTTCTCGTTCTGTGTTGTTTCTGAACTGATCTTCATTTTCAAATCATTTTGTAGTGACTCCGTCATCTCAGAACGTATATATCGTTTCCTCCGTTTGTGAGCTCCCCCTTCAAATGTTATGCAATGCTGTGTTACACAAGTAGAAATTACCTGGTGTAGCACTGTTTAGTGTAAAGAAGAAAATGCAAAGCCTCATTTCCCAGCGTTGGAGAGACAAGCCTTAGTTGTTCCCTGTGCCTTTGGCTTCATGACTTGTGGCTGGTAAATATTCTCTGACATTCTCTGACCAGCGCTTTAGATAGAGGTCGGTCACTCGGGTTAATGTACTTCCCACTCTGGAAACAAGTCAAGATAAACACCCTCTCTGTGCCGCCTGGATTCCAGCACTGCTCAAATGAGTCGGGGTCTCATACTTTCCGTTGGTCACCCCCTGGGCCATGTGTCACATTCAAGTCTCATGACAACTTCGGAAATAGAGGAAATTCAAGAGTAAGCATTGGTCTATGCTGTTCAGGGAGGTTCCCAGGGCACCACAGCCACTGGCCTTGTCTACAGGAGGGCTGAGTTTAGAGATTCAAAAAGACACCGGCAAAGTGGCTCAAATCACCTCAAAACAGCATGACAGCAAGATTTAAAAGTACAGGGTCCAAGTTCTTTGCAATGAAGAAGTTGTATTTTACCCTTGTTCATGGGACTGAACTAGGCCCTCTCAATGTGGGTGATAGTTGTGTGGCTTGATCTGTTTGTGGGGACCCTGGCAGTGGGACCAGGACTAAACCCGGGTACATGAACTGGCTTTTTAGAGCCCATTCCCTATGGTGGGATGCCTTGCTCAGCCCTGATGCAGGGGAAAGGGGCTTGGTCCTGCCTCAACTTGGTATGCTAGTCTGTGTTGACTATCCAAGGTCGGACTTACCCACTATGAGGAGTGGATAGGGGGTGGGGTGGGAGGGAGGTGGGGGGAAGTGGGAGAAGGGGAGGGAAGGGGAACTATGGTTGGTATGTAAAATGAAAAAGAGATTTTAAATTAAAAAAAAATACAAGAGTGGAGCTAACATTTAGAAAGCACCCCCAAACCTTAGTGTGCACACTCAGGATGCTCCACATGTCTTTGCCTTAACATTCTTGTCCTTCACAGCTGACCTGGAGTTACTTTTTGACGACATGTAAGCCTTTGGAAACTTAGTATGCCTTCCCAAGACTCCATTTCCTGCTGTATAAAAGGGTAAGGAAGTACTACCACATAGCAGTATTTGAGGACTAAGTGATAAAATATCTAGAAACTTAGAACAGTGTGTGGCACTCCTTGCTCACTCAGTTGATACCAACAATTGAGATGACAATGGCCATGGTGTTTTATTAGTGCTTATGTTGAACTTTCTGCTGCAGTAAGACTTGTTTCCTTGTCGTCTCAGTTACCCAGCATGCACCAGGCCCCACATAAGTGCCCACTGCACTCATGGAATGTACTCCGCTCTTCCATATCACTCTCCATGTTCATCATGGTCAAGCTCAGATCTCACCCACATATCCTTCTTGGTTATTCCATCTAATGAAGGAACTGTAGTTTGGTTTAGAAAGAGACAAAAAGCTGTCACATTATGATAAATGTGAAGAAATGATAGCTTGGATTAGCTACTTGGGAGTGAATGGGAAAATGGCCTAACTGCTGGCCTCTGGGGAGGAACTGGATGCTTGGTAACAGTGGAAGGCTATGCCTTTTGGTACCCTTTGAGTTTTGTGCTTGGTGTAACCAGAACGAACAGAAGTGAGAGGAAGAAAGGCGTCAAGTCCCCACGGGAAGAAGAACCAGCTTCTATTATTGCTTTTAAAATAAAAGCTGATGATTTCTCAAAAGATTATCTCACCTAGGAATTGAAAAGAACCAATTGCAATTGAAAAAAAAAGTATGAACACAGAATTAGAGACAGGAGACAAAGGCCTGGAGGAGTCAGGACTGAAGATGCGCGTTTTCAGAAGATCAGCGCTCTCTCTCTCTCTCTCTCTCTCTCTCTCTCTCTCTCTCTCTCTCTCTCTCCCTCTCTCTCTCTCTCTCCCCTGTAGACCAAACTCCTGGTCCATGGCTCTGTAAGCAGAAAGCAATGGCTATTGATACTCCTTTCTAGGAATTTGCTCTTTGGCTGATCCAAACTTGGTAACTATGCACCAGCAATCCACCTGTAAAAAATAAGTCTGAATATCTAGATAGAGAATTTTCTAAAGAATTCACTTTATAAAGAAAAAAATGGAGCCATTGAGACATCTCAGCATGCAAAGGCTCTTGCCTCCAGGCCTGATGACCTGAGTTCAGTCCCCAAGACCCACAAGACAGATGGAGAAAACCAACTTCCACAAGTGTCAGAGACAGAGATAGAGTCAGAGACAGACAGAAAGAGAGACAGAGTATAAATAAATACAACAACAACCAAAAGAAAAAAATGACAGCCAGCAAAGCACCTGAGGATTCTCATGACTTAAAGTTTGTGAATCAGATGATGCAATCATTCAAAAGCCATTTTAAATTCGGTTTTCTATATATGAAGAGACTTTGTAGTTGTTCCAGAGTTAGCCTAAAAAGATCGCGACATTATTTAGGGCTCTATTGAAATAGGTATAGAAGATGGAAGTTTGTGTCTGTGTTTGCTCACAGGTAGAATTGCCCAGGAAATTTCTGATATCCAACAGACTCCAGCTTTGAATGTAAAGAACTCTATGAGGTGCTTAGGACAGAACAAGACGGGCCACACCCCACCTCCCCCACCCAGGAGTCCACAGCAAAAAGCGCAACATCTAGGTGTGAAGGAACTTGGTGACTATGGAAAACTCCAGGAGAAGAGACCAACTCCCTTGAGACTAAAACATCGCTTTGTTTCTTTTAATTAAAAAAATATGTAAGTATATGAACATGCCGTAAACTTGAGGAAAGAACAACAAAAGAATGAAGAAGAGAAATTATTTTGTTTGCTTGTTTTGAGATAGGATCTCATTATATATATAGCCCAGGCTAGCCCCAAACTCAGGATTCTCCTTCTCAAGTGCTGGGATGATAGGCCTGTGTCACTACACCCATCTTCAGAAATGGTTTGACGAACATAAGAAAAAAATGCATTCGCTTGTGTACATGTCAGTATTCAGTTATTAGCTTGAGTCAAGTTAATATCATTATGCAGTTGAGGAGTGTGTAGTGTGCATACAGGGCCTACGTTGTCCCCATCCCTATATTGACAGACACCAATGCACACTGCCTGAAGAGCTAAGGAATCAGCACCCATTGTTTCAGCAATTTCACACTTTATGTAGTGTTCTTAACCTGTAAATACCTTCTGAGATTCACTTTTTTCTTTAACAGCTCCAAGGTGTGGATTGGACAGATAATCTCTATTTTTTCTCTGAGAAACTATGATCCAGAAGGGAGTGAAGGGTCTTGTGTGCTCACACTGGAATTGGAATAAAGATGTCCTGCCCTATGCTACTGCTTCTGATGCCTAATGCATACACCTCTGAGTCTAACTCCAGGCTAGTCTAACTCCCTTGGGCTGCTGGTTGGCATGTAAGTTACTAAACTGCTAGCCTTATTGGAGCATCACACAGCATTTTGAGGAAGATGATGCATAAATTAGTAAACTGGGAGCCTTGTTCAGGCACAATATAATATTGTGAAGGAAGTAATAAATACAACAAGAGTTATTCGGGAATGCAGAAAATTTAAATAGCGAGCCCAGAAAAGACGGGATAAAAGAGTCATCCACACCCAGTCTTTGCTCCCCTCTTCCTTTAGTCTCTTCAAACTCAACGTGCTGACAGTACCAACAGAATTCTTTTATTATGGTTTTATGAAATCTTGTTAGCATTTATTATTATATTATTATTATTGTTATTATTATTATTTATAATGGGTTTCATGATGGCGTTTCCATACATGTATGTAATGTATTTTGAGCATATCCTCCTGAGAGCCTATGAAGGAATGTATAGGATTTGACAGGTACAGGTCCTGGGAAAAAGAAATTCTTGATGCAAAAATGGAAGCAGAAAGAGTGAACCTAGAAGAGGGGGAATTTGAAGTCTGTCTGGGGAAGTCTTGTGTGAGGGAGGAGTCTAGGGAAGCAGGCTGGGATGGGATGAGTCAGAAGCCACTGCTCTGACTGACTCATTAAGAACAATTGTCCTGTTCCAGAATTCCACAAGGCTGACCAGAATGTTTCCTTTTTGCCTTTGTCCTCAGCCCATTGACCTCCCTTCACCCCCACAAACCTTCTGCTTGTTCATGGCTGGTCGCTCCTCTTGCTGTTTTGAGACTGAGTCTTGCCCTGGGCCTGGCCTTGAGCTCAGACTCCACTGCACTTGCCTCCCTCCACTGTATTTTGTGTTTTCCTCATTTTTCACACAGTTCTGTGCTCTCTACTTGGTTTTCCCTCCTCGACATGTGTACCAGCTACACTGAGCCCCCCCCCCATCCAGCTCCTCCCCTGGTTCTCTCCCCAACCCCAGAACACATTCAGGGATTCTGTCAGGGCTCCTAATCCTCCACCTTTCCTCCTTAACCAATGTCTTCACCCATGTGGATCCTTCTTGAAACTGAAAACAGCAATGCTTTGCTTCTGCACAGTTCCTGTGCTATCCCAACAGCCCTGTTTACAGCCTGAGACAACAAAAAGGTTTTATTGGGGCTGTGAGCCAAACAACACTGTCAAGGCCTGAGGATGTAGGTAAGAGGTAGAGGCCTTGCTTAGTGTGTGTAAGGCCCTCACTCACGCACACACACACACACCCCAAAGGCAGCTTTGGCATGAATCTAGAATAGTCCACCAGTGAGCTCTTGAATGGTTTCATACAGGATTTAGTAAAAATCTACCCAACATTTCTTTGAGGACTTTTATTTTCTTTGACTACAATCAGATTTCTAAAGTTAACTTCTAGAGCTGGGGGAAAAAGGTCACGGAGTGACCTAATTCTGTTTTCTTTATTTCAGTTGTAACAAGGAAAAGTCAAGATGCTTTTGATTTTGTTTGCCTATCATCTCCTACCAAAAACAAACAAACAACAACAAATAAACAAAAAACCTAAGAATACTGCATCCTTGCCCTCCTCCAAAAAAGAAAAGAAAGTGTGAGCTGGGCTGAGCTGGAGTCTCATGGCTGAGGAAGGAAAGATTTTTGTTCTTTCTGTGAACCGGACATTTCAAGGAGACCCATGTGTGGGCTGGCTTCCTTTTCTTCCTGGTTCTGGCTTGCTCTGGGTCAAGTAACTGTTCTGGTGAGGAGCTGCTGAAAGGAAGGCTGTGTTCCAAGGCTGAGGGGTATTTTTAGGGCTTGAGGAGGAAGGGCTTTTTTTATGTGAAGAGAAGGATGGGCATGTCATCCAAAGCTCTGGTCCTGTGAAGAAGCTGAAACTTGGCACGGTTCAAGAAGCTAACCTCGAGAAGATCAAAGCCAGAGGCCTGGTTTCCAGAAACCAAATGCTGGAGTCTAGCTTCTTCTGGTCCAGCTGGAAAATTGAACACAGAAGTGTCCATGGATTTTCTCAACTCTTGCCCCCCTTTTATTATAAATCACCAGCAAACACACACATTTGTTTGTTTCGATTGATTTGTTGGAAGGTACTGCTTTATATCCTGTATTCATTCTCCCTTGAGCAAAAAGGAAAACAAACTAAAAACCACTGAAATACCCATGATATAGCATATCCTGTGGGAAAACATTGTTAGCTAATTCTGTCCTCCAAGTAGACAGCCCGTGAAGACCTGATGAACTGATCTCCAACAGCCTGTATGCATGTGGGTGAGGTGTGTGCTTCTTAGTCACACTACTGTAGTTTGCGTCTGAAATGCCCCCTCCTCCAACCACCATGGACTTGGCCTCAGCTTTGTGGTGGAATCTTCAGTTCTTTGGGACACTATGAATGTGTTCTTAGCCTTTGGGGCTAGTAACACCCTGACTTTTCCTATTCTTTCTTTTGTTACCTTTCCACGATACAAATGGCTTGATGTGCTGTCTCTCTATAGGCCCAACCAATGGGGCCAATTAGTCATAGAACATCTAAAACTGAGCCAAAGTAAACCTTTCTCTTTAGAAGTTGACTGTCTTGGGGGTTTGTTACAGTAACAGGGAGCCGACTCACAAATATACTAAACACTCACACACACACTTAACAAAAAGCACATTACAGGCTGGAAGAAAGAGAAAGTGGGAATAGCAAAATTCCATCTTTCCAGGATGATTCAGACTCATTATGGGGTGCCTAGCTGTTATGCAGATACTCCCTACTGGGGTCATATTAAGGCAAATTCTTCTAAGTTGGCATTAAGAAAAGACAATAGGATGGACGTGATGATACACACCTTGAGTCCCAGCATCTAGAAGGCAGAGATAGGCAGATGTCTATGAGTTCAAGGCCAGCCTGATCTACATAGTAAGCTTCATGCCATCCAGGGATACACAGTGAAATGTTGTCTCTCAAAAAAGGGGGGGGTCAATAATTAATGATTTATGAGAAATACGGGAATTTCTGGGAACTGTCCTGTTCAACCATGTGGTCTCAGTTTTACAGAAAGTCTTTATCTCTCCAAAGACCGTGCTGTCCATCCATCCATCAGTCTGTCATATGACTTCTGTTCTCTGGAGACCCCCAACTGGCGTGATGACAAGCACTGCCACTGATGCTTGAATTTGCTGCTTGTAACATATTGGAAGTAGATGGACCTCGAGTTAGTTTTCCCTGGATAACTTCCTGTTTTCTTCTATGAGTCCAAAGATTACTCATTTCTAAAATGTGCAGGTTTCTCCAGCCATTCCCATCCCTGCTGAGGCCCCGACCACGTAGCACCTATTCAGCAAGGTAACTGAACTGTCTACAAAAACTTAGGCTGTATTTTGCCTCTATCACAACGTAGGTTTCTTGAACTAGGGGTATTGCTTGTGTTTATTTCAATATTCCCTACACACACTGCGATCTCTACACTAAGGAGTACATGATTCTTTAGTGATGTTTAGTCCTGGGCACACGTAAGAACTGCCTGCAGATTCTTGAATTCTGTGTCCTGGATACCAGCTCCCAAAGCGTCCCCACACCAACAGCTTCAGCCTCGCTTGGGAATTTGGTAACTGTACACATTATCAGACCCTATCCTGACCTACCTACTGTGTTGGAAACTCGGGGTTGAGACCCAGATTCTATGATTTTGGGGTGCACTAAAGCTTGAGTCAGAAGATATAGAGAATTCAGGAAATCTCAGGGAAAGCACTACTATTTGATAAAATCACAAGGTCAAAGGTGGGACCAATTTAGCTCACTATTACGTCTCCATCTCCAGGGCCTATCTGGACATCCCCAAATGTGTTGAATTAAAAAAAAAGAAATACAGTTTTTTGAGGCTCATAAGTTGAATAATGAGCAACCATATTTCTCATGTGTGCTGGCTTTTACAAGAAGTAACTGCAACAGGCCCTTGGAAGATGAAATATTCCCTCTGAAGGTGCCACTTACTGCCAAGCATCAGTTACTGCACAAATTGTGCACTTGTGGCTTATCAGGGAGTTCCAGCTAAGGACCTAGCTATAAAGAATTCTGGGGGAAAAAAGCCAAAAGGTCACACTTTAAAAGTTCAAATGTCTTCAACAAATTAAATTTTGTATTTTTTTCTATGAGAAGTTGTTTTGCTGAGCTCTGTGAACTCTTCTGAACTGTAGTGAGGACAGAGCTCTCCACACTGCAGAATAAAGAAAGGGCATCCTTCTGCGTAGAGGGTAGACCAGAGGTAGGAGTAACTAAAGCTGCAAGGGACCACTGTCTCCAAAAGGCATGGTTTGCATGCTCTTTACACAGTCGATTGCCACATGCATATCATTTGGGACAAAAAAGGGAATACACCAAGGCATTTAAGAGTTCACAACCCAGAAGAGAAATTAGATCCTGAAAACAGACAGCTACATCCCCTCCTCATCCTCCACAGTGCTGCAAGGCGTTTACCAAACATATGTTCTTTAATTTGTCTATTTGCTCGAATACAAATTTACTGTCTTCACTTCTCGTAGAACCCAAGTGAGGGTTCTCATTCACACCTGGGTCTGACCACAAAAGCATCTCCCATGCACAGTGAAGACAGTCACCATATCTTGAGTAAGATACTGATGAAGAAAATACAAACCTAACATGCATGTTACTATTCAAAATGTGGACCCCACCTTAGGTGTCCATTTCCTGTTCTCAGATGATGAGCCATGCCCTAGGTTCTTGTGGATCAACACAGTTCATATCCTGATGATGAAATTTACCACTGGGTGGCCTGGACCATATTGCTTTCTTTTAAAAAAAAA
>CABHPR010125413.1:0-20179 GCA_902168415.1 Peromyscus melanophrys
TACTGCAGGAGGAAGGTTCTCTGATGATGGCTAAATAGGCACTGATCTATTACTATAGAAGAATATCACTGAAGCAGTGTCAAGTATGTTTTCCATTTCATGGAATTGGCCTTAAGTCAAATCAGTAATTGATTGGCTACTCCACAAGCTTTGTGCCATATTTTTCAGGCAAGAGAGATTATAGATCAAAGATTTTGCAGCTGCATTGGTGTTTACATTTCTCTTTCATTAGCATGAGGAATATCTTCTTGTGAAAAAGACAAAAGAATATAGGGGTAAATATTCTATGTAGGCACCTCCGGACCATTCCATGTTCAAATAGTTTTGTGATTGTTATTTTCAACAGTTGGACCTTTTTGACAGTTTTTGGAGAGCAATCTATTTTCTTGGAAACAGCTTAGGATGTTTGGAGATTTCTATGGGATTCCTTTGGCCAACAACTGAGTTGAATGTAACCCAGTATCAGTACTGGATGCTTCATTTGATGACAAGAGATGGCCAGTTGAGAGTCTGTCTCCATCTTTATTCGGAGACTTCTTTGGGATCACCTTAAAATCATTTTGGAAGTTTCCACTGCACTGTTTCTATAACATCCTTCAAATGCTCCTAATTCTAGCTGCCTCTCTCAGCACTCCCTCCCTCAACCCCATCTTCCTTCCTCTCCCCACTTTTTTCTCCTATTCCTATTTCCTTTACCCGATCCATAAAATCTACTCTATTTTCTATTCCCAAGGAGATCCATGTTACGCTACCAGTCCCTTCCTCTATACCTAACTTTCCTGGGTCTATGGATTGTAGCTTGATTGTCATTTATTTACTGGCTAACATCCAAATATAACTGAATGCATGTCATATTTATTTTTCTGGGTCTGTGTTATCTCATTCAGGATGACTTTTTCTAGTTTGATATATCTAGCTGGGATTTTATTTTCTTTTTAAAGCCAAATAATACTTCACTATGTAAATGTATTGCATTTTCTTTATCCATTCTTCTATTGAGGGATAACTTGGTTGTTTGCAGTTTCTGGTTATTATGAATAGAAGAGCAATGAACATTGTGAAGCAAGTGTCCTTGTGACAGGACAAGGCATCAATGAGTATATGCCTAAGAGTTGTACATCTGGATCTTGAGGTAGATCAATTCCCAACTTTCTGAGATCTACACCATACTGGTTTCTTCAGTGACTATACAAATTTTTACTCCTACCAGCAATGGATGAGTGTTCTCATCCATAACCTTGCCAGCATCAGCTGTCATTTGTGTTATTGATCTCAAAGTAGTTTTGATTTGCATTTCCCTAATAGGAAAAGATGTTGAACATTTCTTTGTTTTTCAACTATTTGAGTTTCCTCTATTGAGAATTTTCTGTTTAGATCTGTACTCCATTTTCTAATTATATTATTTGTGGTTTTGATGTATAGTTTCTTGAGTTATTTATCTATTTTGGATATTAGCTTTCTATCAAATTGAGAGTTGATAAAAAAATATTCCCCTTTTTATAGGCTCCTGCTTTCTCTTGATCATGCTGTTCTTTGCCTTACAGAAGCTTTTAAGTTTTATTTATTAATTATTGGTATTAATATCTGAGCTAACAATGTTCTGTTCAGGAAGTCTTCCCTTGTGCCAGTGAGTTCAAGGCTATTTCCCACTTTCTTTTATCAGGTTCAGTGTACCTCATTTTATGTCAAGGTCTTTGATCCATTTAGGGTTGAGTTGTGCAAGGTGATAAGCATGGGTTTATTTGTATTGTAAGGCTTTGTTTGCAGGCATCAAGTTTGACCAGTGCCATTTGTTGAGGATGCTGTCTTTATTTTCCAGTGTGAACTTTTGGCTTCTGTATAAATAACCAGATGTCCATACGTGTGATAATTTATGTCTGGGTCTTTAATTTGATTCTGTTGATCAATTCATCTCTTCAATAATATATAATATCTTGGGAAAACTCTTATCAAACATATAAAAGACTTGTATGATAATAACTTCAAGTCTCTGATGAAATAAATTGAAGAAGATATCAGAAGATGGAAAGCTCTCCCATATTCATAGGTCAGTATGGTTAAAATAGTAAAGATGGCTATCTTACTGAAAGCAATCGACAGATTCAACACAATCCTCATCAAATTCCCAACACAATTTTTCACAGATCTTGAAAGGACAATTTCAGCTTCAGATGGAAACACAAATTACCCAGGATAGTTAAAAATAATCTTGGACAATAGAAGGACTGCTGGGCACCTCACCATTCTGGGTTACAAATTGTACTACAGAACTATAGTCATTTACCTATTTCTAAGTGCTGTTTGAGAAAATTCTTCCTATTGACAGATTTAGTCAATTCTTTTATTAAAACAGGAACTGGGCTAATAGGTATCAAAATATGGTGTTTGTAATTCTAAATATATGATTGCACAAAAATTATGTTTTCACATCTTATGATAATACTGCATAGTGTGGTTGACCAAAATACACTTAATGATGAATAACTACATTTATCTTCTGAGTATCTAATATTCTAAGCAATATTTTATACAAGTTTATAAGAGAATAAACAGCTTAGGTTACCAAAATCTTCAGGCCAAAATGTTACCTGAAATCATCAAAAATTGAAAAAATGCCATAAGACAGAGTAGAAAGTAACAACAAATAAAAATATATATCTGATTAATTGTCAAATTAGCAATTTATTTAGACAAAAGTTATTTTACTGACATATGAAATTACTGTTTTATTGTTTTAATATTTTGAGTCATAGAATATTATTTTCCTATAATATCTATTAGGAAAAATTTGACTACTATTGACTACTAATGATTATTAATAAAATTGAACTACTTTACAAATTAATGATCTTTTAATTTGAGAGACTGCTTACTTTTAGGTCTATGACCTTATCCATTTGACAGCACTTTTTTGCCTGTTCTCAGAAGTTATTGAATTTATACTCTTGAGGTTCTGTCCTCAGTCCTGCCTAGGTACCTTGTAGATTTTAACTCATGACAGATTTAGTATCATACCTTGTCTTCAATAAAATAGGTCTGTATCCTCCAAGTTTTATGGGTGTTTCTTATAAATGCAAATGTCCGGAAGAAGAAAAGATCAAGACTGACATAAGAATATTTCTTTGTCCTAAAACTATCAAGATAATCATTCCATATTTTGTGGATAAAATAGACAATATCTGTTCTAAAAAAGTCATTAAATCTTTGTCATTTGTGGGGAATATTATCTGTTTGGTTGGACAAATATTATCAAGAAGTAAATACTTTATGGAAGGGGAACTGACAAAATGGTAGTTCATTGTTCCTGGTTTCACAGCTAGACAGTAGAAGAATTGCCCCTGAATCCCAGTTTGAACATCATCCAGTGCTTATATATGCACTCACCGTGTGTGAAGTGAGGAGGTGTACAAGCCGTGAACTATAGAAGCACAGTCAAATAGCATTCCTCTATGCAGGCCCAGTAGACTTAATACTCTTGCACTAATAAAGGCACTGATAAATAGAAGCATGGGTTTTTATTCATGCATGAGAAGATCCATAGAAATCAACACATCTGCTAAGTAGGAGTTGCTTCATGAGCCCATGTTGATTCCATTCTAAGGAAGGAAAAGATAACAGGATGTGACAGATTGACACCCAGATTGTCTTACAGGCTAGAAAACATGACCTAATTTGTTGTGAATTTTGTATGAAAATACTTCCTAACTCATGTTTGCAAAATGACTGATAATACAGACACCAATGTTTAAAAATGTTACTCTGAGGAACTGCTTTCTCCGGACTTCGAGTATGACAAAAGGTTTATTATTTGAAATATGCAATTGCATTATAGAAAACCCCACTGCAGAGGTAGATAGGGCTGTTTAGACAAAAGAATCTCTATTTATTTCAAAAAAATGTGAGATGCAGACAAAAATATTTCAAAATAGAAGTTAACTCACTGGCTCACCTTTCAGTAATCACATAGGTGGCATCTATCTCTGACATGCACCCTGGGCACAATCCCTCTTTTGATGCTGCTCTAGAATTTGAACTCCTGCTTTGTGATGAAACTCACTGGTCAGATAGTAATTCAGTTAAATAAGGATTCACGTTATTTTTCACTGTATAGGTTTTATTTTATTTGAGTCTGTACATAGAACTTCCAGTGGGGGAATGTTTGTAGCTTCTTCATCAAGGTGTGTAGCAGGATAAATTTTTATCCATGGACTGAGAAAAAAGACCAAGAGAACAAAGCTGGTTTTGTTCAGAACAGACAAATGTCTACACTAGGTTTAACTGGAAACAAATTCCATCATAGGAAACAGCAAGAAACTGACAAAGCCCCTGTCCTTCTGTCAGGTATACTTGGGGTAAATCCATTTAACTCATCTTTTCTTCGGTGAAGATTGACTTTCAAATAACTCATTCTAAATTCCTTGCAAGTGTTTACCATAGAACCATTTGCTCAGTATGGATGCATTTTTAGATTTATCCTAAGTAGCAAAAGATTGGAAGCACTATAATAAGTTAGTTTTACTAATGCAAAATTTTCCTTAAAGTGCATGTAATCAGAATCTTTCAAAAATCAAATGTATATTTGTTTGAAATTCTAAACTTTAATTTCTCTGTTCATTTACTTGCTTCATTTACTTGAGTTTTAATGTGTTGGCGGTACAATTGATTTTAAGGCCATTTAATGTAAGTTGAAGGATTCTTATAGGAAACTACAGACACATATGCTATTACACTAATGGTGGATTTTTTTCCCAAATATTTACATTTCTGCCTCAGATGATCGAAATACTTGCTGAGGTGTCCCAAGACACTAAAATTAATCCACCAGCACATCTCAGAATATTGGAAGTCTTTGAAGGACACCAAAAAGGCCAGCTTTTCTTAAATACTACATGGATTGCTAGGTCAAAATAGATTACAGTTTCAACTTTAGATTATACTACATTGGTTTTAATATCATTACATTTTTTTGCAAGCCAGGGGTTACTTTGATTAAAAAGAGAGAAGCTTGAGAAAATAGTCATGAACTAAAAAATGAGAATGGTATTATCTCAGCTTATTCCAAAGTCTGAGAAGCTATACAATGCCCATGAAGTACACATGTCACATGCGATATAAAAATGTTTTAGAATTTTATGGACTTTACTTTAAATGTTATGCTAAATTGTTAGAACATAAATGATTGCATGCTTGTCATTTTGCATGAATCTTAATAAACAGAATGGCTTCCTTTGATATAGGTGTGCCATGAAATAATACTGAAATGTGAAGGATGCTGATCCACAAAAAAATTGGGGGTTTATCATTTCCAACAATGCATTAGACATGAAGCAGTGGACCAAATACCTGTGGAAGGAAATAGTTTGGAATTCAGTTTCCTACTATCATTAATTCATTCTTAACATAAGATTGGAGGGTTCTCTTTGTTGTTATTGACTGGAACCACAGAGAAAAGGTCTACTGTAATTTTCTTTGTCTAACTTATTTGAAGTGTACCATAGTATCTGTCAAGTAATAAACAGTAAAGTGGAATTAATGAGGGAATACTTTTGAATTATATTTAATCACAAAGTAATTGCTCCAAATTTTCAAATTTATTTCAATTCTCATTAAACTAGCTTTTATAGTTATAAGAGCTGAAATAATTAAGACAGTTGTTTAATTTATGGAAACAGGTACTATTCTCACACTTTTCATCAGCATGTTGGTTTAATGGTAGAGGAACAGGCTTCCTGTGGACAATTCCAGCTTCCACCAAGAGAGGATGTACTTTCTGTCTGCACAGAAAATTGCTGATTCCTTCATTTCTGGTCAAACAGGGAAACACTAAGCCAAGTTTCCTAAAGTAAAACTAATGCATACAAATGATCAAAATGTAAGTTATTTGAAAACATGAAAAATTAAAAGAAAACCTTCCTTACTTGAGCCTATCACCCTCTACCTCGAAGAGTATTTAATGGTTATTTTGAGTGTGATGATAACTGCACTTTGAAAATGTGTCCTAAAAATAAATAAATAAATAAATAAATAAAAAATAAAAATTAAAAAAAAATGTGTCCTGTGGGTTTTCATCTTCTAGCATTCATATATTTTAATTTGAGGGCAGCATCAGTGACTTATTTTTATTCATTTATTTATTTACATTTATTTATTTTTTATTTATAAGTGTGCTGATTTACACCGTCTATGTGTACGTGACTGTGTCACAGTATGTCAAAGGTCAGAGGAGAACTTGAGAGTCAGTGCTCTCTTTTCTACCATGTGGATTCCAGGAATATAAAAGAAAGCCTCAGCCTAGGTCACAAGATCATTCACCCACTGAGCTGTCTGACTGGTCTTGGTGCCTACTTTCAAACAATGCAATGGAGAAAGTGTGGCAGGTTGTCACTTTCATGAAAATGCTGTGTAAGATTGTACCTTCAATTTTGCTAGTAGAATTCAATGAAATCTCCCATTTTGTGGCTGAAATGAAGTGGCCTGGTGGAAGATGTATGTGAAAGAAATTTTTTATGGTGATAAATAGTATACATTGTGCACATGTAGCACATTTGCTTTATTTAACCATAAACTGATAGATACTTAAGTTATTTCTATTTTTTGGCTATTATGAATACTAATGCACAAACATAAGGGTAAAGATGTCTCTTTGACATGAAGACTTCATCCCTTTGGTATACTCAGTGATAAGATTGCTGGATCATAACTCTCTATATACATAATGATTTTGGGAAAACTTCACAGTGTTTCTCGTAAGGGCTATGCTAATATATCTTCCCACTAACAGATTCCTTTTTCTCCATATACTCCTCAACACTTATTATCTTTTAACACTTTGATTATAGATATTTTAGCTGAAATACAATGATTTCTCATTGTCGTCATAATTTGCATTTCTCCATGATTAGTAATGTTGTGTGTCTTCTTTTGAAAGAAAATGACTTCTTACATCTATTGATCTACTAAATATTATGAAATTGATTTTCTTTTTCTCATTTTTTCCTAAAACATTGTCTCATGTAACCCAGGCAGGACTCAGACGTCCTGCAAAGCTGAGACTGATCTTGAACACATGACCTGCTTGTCTCCACTTCCTAAGTGCTATGATTATAGTTTTTAGTCACCACAGCCTGCTAAAATTCAATTATTATTAACAGCATTGCTACTGTCTTGAGTTCATTTCCTACTCTGGATGCTAATATAGTTTGTGAAAATGTCTTCTTTCTATGAGCTATTATTTAACTGTGGTTTCCTCTGCTGCACAATTTTTTATTTTAACAATCCTATTTTGACTGTGTTTTCTGTGTTTTTTTTTTTTGCGGGGGGTGGGCATCTTAAAAAAAATCAAACTATCTTAGTCTTTTGTAAGAATAAACAAACAAATAATTAACTCCTAGCCCATTCCAGTGCTCAATAACTTTTCTTTCACATTTTCTTCTACTAACCTCTTAGATACAGGTCTTATATGTAAGACTTTAATATAGTCAGTACTGAGCATTGAATATGGTGTGTATATGTCAATGTCGAATTTCAAAAAAGAATATTTTCCCACTTGTCTTTAAAGTCTTTTATCTTTGATATTATAATATAATTACAACATTGTCCTCTTCTCTTTCCTCCCTTCAAGCTCTCTCATCTCCTCCTTGCTCTCTTACAAACTCATGGTCTCTTTTTCATTAATTGTTATTACATGCATATATGTATATACATATATTCAAAAATATAACGTGCTCAATCTGTACAATATTAGTTGTATGTGTATAGTTTTAGTACTGATATTTTGTTATTGGATAATTAGTTGGTGTGCTCTACCTCAGAGAAGACTGATTCTCCCAGTGTCAGCATTCCTTAGCTGCTTGTAGTTCTCTGTGTGGAAATGAGGCCTTGTAAGCTTTTCCCTGTTTTCTTTGGCATGTCTATTGTTGTTCCTTGTCCATGTAACATTTACGTAGCCATGTTAGTTAGACCTTATGGGTATAGCTTCTGACATTACTAGGAAACACAATCTCATAGCGAAGTTCTTGATCCTCTGGCTACTATATATAACCCCTCCATCACCTCTTCTGAAATGTTCCCTGAGATTTAGTTGCAAGAGTATTTTGTAGATGTACCCTTGGAACTGTGCTCCACAGTTTGTATTTTGATTGGTTGTAGTTTTCTGTAATGGCCTCCTTGATGAGGGATGAGAACTATACTCATCTGAGGGTATAAGGACAAATGTTCACATTGTTGTTAGGGATTATTCTGGTTTGGTAAAGTAGTAACTGTACGTTTTCTTTCAGTATCCATCATTTCACTAACACTGAGCAGTGGACTGCTTTTCCATTACCAAGTGTGATTTACTTCTTATTAAGCAAGTCTTAATTCCAATTAGTGAACTGTTAGTTGTGCCAAGGTATGTGTATCACTATTGTAACCTTAGGGTTATCATGCCATGCTGATTGTTTATGTGCATGAGAGAAGGGACCAACAGGACAACAGTGATCTGATAAGGGAAGTTGGAAAAAGGAGGGCTCGTTAGGATGAATAAGACACAAGTATAAAGAAAATTTTAAATGATATGAGTGAAACAGATGGTGATTTGCAAAGACTGGAACATCATTTCTTTTTTAGTTTTGATGTGAAGGAGGGGGAGCATTGGTATTATGACATTTCGAGATTGTTAATATACATTTTTATATTTTTAATATTGATTTCAAAGTTTCAGGTTTAAATTACTGGACATCAAGTTGTTATAAAACATTATCACAAGCCAGGCATGGTGGTACATGGCCATCATCTTAGTGCTTGGGAGGCTGAGGCAAGAGGATTGATATGAGTTTGTGGTCAGCATGAACTACATAGTCAGTATTAGACCAGTCAGTGCTACAGGTCAAAGAAGTTCCTATCTCAATTGTCAAAGAAAAGAAAATCAACCAACCAACGAGCAAAAAAAAAAAATCTAAATTCGAAATAACAAACAAAAACAAAAGTGCTTGTTTTGGCTGTGGAGGCCCAGGTTGCTCAAGGTCAGAGAATCTTGACTTGCTTTACCCAGCAGGGCTGCATAATGGGATGACTTGACCACAGACATGGTTACGAGGTGTTTGGAAGGGTCTACACTTGACTGCATGGTGTGCTTTGATCTTGCAAGGGGGAGGTCTTTTGCTTCTCCCCTTGGCATGTTATTAAAAGCCCTTTTCAATAAAGGGTGAGGCTGTTGGGTATTGATCCAGGCCCTCCTGAAGCTATCCTATGTTTCTGTTTTTCTTCTCATTAGCTAAGTCTCTTTCTATCTGATATTTCCTCATTCCTCTCTCTTCCACCTAAGAACCCCTCAAAAAGTGGGAGATGAACCCCCACATATGGCAAAGCTATCTTATTTATTATAAATTGGTGTTTTCTTCTTCTTTTTTTTTTATGTGTATGAGGGTTTTGTCTTTATTTTTGTGTACCACCTGTATACCTCCTGCCCAAGGAGGCCTGGAAGGGCTTCTGATCTACAGAAACTGAAGTTACAGACAATTGTGAGCTGCCACATGGATACTAGGAATTTAACTTAGGTCCTCTGAAGAGCAGCCAGTGCTCTTAACTGCTAAGCCGTGTGTCTAGCTATATATGTTTTTTCTTTAAATTAGAACTTATACATGGACATTTCCCTTTGACCCACTTAAAAAGCAATAGCATTGTAAGAACTCATTATAATGTTATATTTTTTAAATTTAAATCACCATACTTGAAACATTAATGTATAATTTTATCCATACTCATGCTAGTCACTACCACTCTACTTTAATTAATTCTTCAGAGAAAGAATGATTAATATTGGTTATTTTCTTTTTAAATTTTTCTATTGACCATTAATTAAAATGCTGGAAGTTCCCTTAAGATAAATTAATGTCAGAGGTATCAAATAAGTTTCTAATGCATGATATTTTTTCACTGTATCAAGACTGATGTTCATCTAGCTGTTATCTCCATTTGGTGGATACAGACATGAGTAATACATGAGTAATCCTGTTATTAGGGGCTTTTAGTTAATGGTCATGATTCCCAACCCCTTATGTAAGGGATTGTTTGCTGGAAATGTGTTTTTCCAGCTATAAGTATTTGCATGCAATGGTCTTTATAGGGACCTTTATCTTAGCAAACATATTCCACATGTCTATGATATATGTGTCCTGTAGACAACATTTGGCTAAATACTGGCTACTGGAATGCTTGCACCAGCCTTATTCTCTCTCCATCTCTCTTCTTTTCTTCTACTTTATTGAAGAGAAATATGGAAGGATTTAAGATATAAAAAATATTTGTATCTGAGCTCCCTGTTGCAAAAAATAAAAATTCACTCTATTTGGAGGGCAAAAGAATAAAGTTTATTGTACTTCTAGGAGGTCTGGAGAGTTGGCTATAAAGACTAGCAAGCAGAAGCAATCTTAAAGAACTTCCAAGCTGCTCCAGAGTATATACTACTGCTGCATGTCTGGGCACTGGTGTTATGGTTGAAATTGAAGTGCCCCCAATTTTAGGGATCAGATGTTATTACCAGCAGATCTCCTGATGCTCCCTAACTATGTTCAGAATCTTCACTGTGCTACTGTCTGTGTTATAAAGGGAGTTAGAGGTGGGCATCCTCATGGAGTTGAGTCACAGACCCGCCTGGCTCATTTAATTGGCAGAGTTTGGTCTTAGTCTGGACTCTGTGTCAAAGTAGCTGGGGAGGAATGAACTGACTTCTGCAGCAAAAAGTATTCTCTGCTTCTACCAAGACATAGGAAGTATTAGATCCACTAAACATAAAAAGTATTTGAGGAAGGCTTTACTTCTTTTATTGCAGATGGAGACTACTGTAGAAATACACAATGGTCAAAAACGCAAAGAAAAACTGACTATGGGGGGTGCTCAATCACAATCAATACTTCCATAGTATAACCCCTATACCTAAAACTCAAGGACACCATGGAAGAGAGGCCAAAAGACTAGGACACCTGGTGCTAGATAGAGTCTCATGCGCATTACTAGGAAGTTGCACTCAGAAAATTTCAGCAATATGTTTCCCTAACCAGGACCTATGTCATGTAATGACAATACCAGTTAATATGCCATCATGGTTTGTGAGGGGTGGGGTGGGGATCAGAAGGCAATCAATGCTTCTAAAAGAAGAAGAACCAGTTGTCTCAAGGATAAGCTCTCTGATATGTTATCCAAACATAACTTGTCAGCTTTAAATACATATGCACATGAGCAACACAAAATAGACTCAGTAGGCTGTGTGTGTGTGTGTGTGTGTGTGTGTGTGTGTGTGTGTGTGTGTGTAGCAATAATAATTGAAGAAGTTGTAGAAGAGTTCAAGACTGAGAGGGAGGAAGAGGGTACACCAGAAGAGTTGAAAGTGGGGACAGAGAGAGGCTTGGAAATCATGTAAATACAGTGTTCAGTAAATCAAATAAATAAAGTCTCAAAAATGGAATGTTTAAATTGTGAAAAAAGAAGTGGCTGAATGTGCTACCTTGTCAAAAGAAGATCTATACCATGTTTATTATGTTTGGACTTGGAAACATGAAGCATTCTTGATCATGGTGACTTGATATTTTCATAATATTGAATTAATGTCTTGTAACTGAAATTTTATTTTTGTATGAAATGTTTAGCAAATAGGGGGATAAATTGGGGGAGAATATGATAAAATATATTATATGGAATTCTTTTTTGTTCTCTCATTTATTAAAGGTTTAATAAAATATTTTTAAAGTGTTTAAAAAATAAATTTGTAGTTTTATGACCTACTGTCAGTAATATTTTATTTAAAGGTCCATTCTAATATCCATGTTAGCTGAGAAAAACATCTTGTTTTCTCCAGAAAAAGTTAGCAAAGAAAGAAAACTTTTCTGAGACTTTTCTAGCAGAGATCAACATAAAATGGGAGAAAAACATTCTCTGTCTGGAGGAAAGAAACTACTGAGGTGAAAAGTTTTCTATTGTGAGAGAAAAACTTGGGTGACTCAAGCTTGGTACATTTTTTCTCAGCATTTATTTACATAAAACAATAACATTTTTTTTGGAGAGAGGGTTTCTCTGTGCAGTTTTGGTGCCTGTCCTGGATCTAGCTCTGTAAACCAGACAGGCCTCGAACTCAGAGAGATCTTCCTTGCTCTGTCTCCTGAGTGCTGGGATTAAAGGCATGAGGCACCCACAGCCAGGCTGAATTTTATTCTTTGCCCTTGGGCTTCTTGATTGCAAATTATATTGGGGGAATAAGCACTAAACTTGATACCAGTGAGACAGGACTAATTGGAGCATTTAGTAAAAGATATCTTACTTGTTAGAAAACATTTATTGATTGCTCACTCTAGGAAAAAAAATGTGTACATTTGTTGAGAAGCTTACAAAGAAGTGTATAACCAGAAGTTATTGGATTATAAAAATATATGAAAAAGGAAAAAAAGTAGGGATGCCATGGGGGAGAATTTTAGAGGAGACTAGCAGGATACAAATGATAAATGGAGAAATGGAAAAAAAATCTACTGAGTATTTTTTAATTGTGGAGGAGACAAGGGGGAGAGATAATTAACAAAATGGATGTTTTAAAATATAAGGGGTATATTATTTTACATTTATTTAAAATTGCATAGAATACTCATGCATGTACATGTACCCATACACATAGTTTAAATGAAGTTAGACACTTGAGATGATAATACTCTTCCCAAGAGTCATAGACTATCTAAAAAAAAATCACACACATACACACACACACACACACACACACACACACACACACACACACACCAGTATCAGGCATGAAGAGCCTCTTTTTGAGTCAATGGTAAGGAGTGTCCAAGAGACTCCTGAAACAATATACATAAGATATTGCTGCTGTCCTTGATTGCCTCCCAGTAGTTGAAGGTATGTCCCTGCTGCTGAAGATACCAGGCACTTTGGGCACAGAACTCAGAGATTTCAAGGTTAATCTGATCTGAAAACCTCCTCCCCAAGGACTAGATTTCATAGTAATGGCAGATGCTATGCAAACTGCCAAGAAGAAACCAACACTAATTTTATCCATCTGGGATGCCTAGGAACCACAGCAATGACCAGCATGGCAAGGTATCCCTAATGGTGCTTTGGTGGTACTTAAATCTTGGTGGCAATTGGATATAAGACTTGATCTACGGAGAGAAGTCATGCCTAGTACTGACAATTCTGTCAACTCCCCATGAGTGGTCATGTTATGGATTTTATATGTATGCATACACCCACAGATAGTGCAGGTCTCACATGCCATCCAGGAAGCTTCTTTTCGTAGTAGATGGAAATTGTTACAGCAAGCCACAACTGGTCGAAATGCAGAAAACAACTGATGCTGGGGTGCTCATCCCCAGTTTATATATCTACAACAAAAACTCTATACTTAAGCCTCAGAGTGCATTGCAAAAGAAGGGGTAGAAAGATTGTAAGAGCCAGCCAGAGTACCAGGAAGACTGCTGTGAGATTGTGTCTTCTTGATATAACAGGGAAGATCCATCCACAAAATCACCATATGGAAGCCTAAACAAGACCTGACCCTAGATTTTAGAATTGACAATTCCTGTAGACAGAAGACTAAGAAGAAATAGGGTAAATGGTGGATAAGTATGAAAGCCTTTTAGTGTGTAGTATGAGCCAGAGGCATTTAGACAAATATAGGAAGAATAGACCATGAGACAAGACTAAAAGACCTAGCATTGAAGAGCAGCTCAAGTGAGGCTGGGTTCACTGTCCTGAGAGCAACAGAGTGGAAGGTAATGGCCAGATTATACATGCATTATTCCTTTAAATGCACAGAAATAGCATGGTAGGGCATGAAGGTAGGAATAAATTAATATTATTGCCATAATTTCATTAGGATAAGATGAGTCAGTAAATTAAGGATGGAGGAAATATAATGGATTCTGATATGTGAGGGATTTAATGAATCATAGACACTGGTTGACTGTATTAACCACTAGTGAGCAGAGTTGCTTTGTCAACATAGGGATTACTTCAGGGAAATTACAACAGGTTTAACTTTAGACACCTATTAAGAACTTCAGCAGGGAGACTGATGTATTGTTGACAGTTGCCTGTGTGGGGTTAGATCTCGAGAGATGGATTTAGCAAGATTTAAGTTATTATCTAGGGCAGGAGAGATTTTCCAGTGAGCTTGTGAGAATAGGGCAAAGAATAGACCCCTGAGACTCACCAGCAGATTACAAGGTTAAAGAGATGGGCTCTGTAAGGGAAACATGTAGGACCAATACACAGGAATCCTTACTCTCACATTCTGTCAACTTTTATGGCCTTGGCACCTGTTCTTCCCAGATGAGCTAACCTAACTTCTGTCCCATTTCATTGATTTTTACATATGCTTGCCTGCATAGTGAATCTTTATGCCTCCTTTCTGCTTTATGTAAGAAGCCTATCTGTCAACTCACCCTACCCCCCACAGCTGTCCAGTGTGCTGCAGCATGATGTGAGAATGATTACTATTGTGCAGTACTGATTCTTACTGTAGGAAGAATTTTGTCCAGTTCCCCTTTCCCATGGGAAGATATGACGACACCAAGATATGTTCTGAGTTGTTAGAACTGATGGAGGACAAAGTGCTACTGGCATCTGGATGGCAGAGGACTGGGACACTGCTCAATATCCTACAGAACACAGAGTAGCTGTCATATCTATAATAAAGTAACTTTCTCTCCTGTATGTCAATAATGCCAGGGATGAGAAATTCTGATCATATTTATTTACTGAAAGCTAATATGTCTGTCTTCAGATTGACTTTTGAGCTTCCTCTAATGGGATACTGATTTTTGTGGGGAAGAAATACCTCACAGATACCATCAAGAAGGAGTTCCTGGAAGGCAGAAGAATGAGAGATCACAAAAATAGTATTCTTAGAGATAGACAGGCTTCCATTATCAGCTGATTCAGAGGTCTCCTAAGGCAGGAACACAGTGTGTAACCTTAGCAGTGAGTGAGAGGCTGAAGCTAATGCTTGCTTGATGAAGTAGAAGGAACTAAGTGAAACAGATGCTAGATTCCCTCTCTGACTGCTGTGGAGGGAACACAGGAAGGGATGATAGCTGATCTGTGTAGCACAGTGATAGGGAAATGATGATATTTGTGTAACAGAGAGTTATAAAGTGTTGCTGGAGAGCTTCTCTCCAGCTCCCAAGTCCCGCCAGTCTCCAGCTCCCAAGTCCCGCCAGTCCCTGGTTCCCTGACCGAACCCATTCATAAAATAAACACACAGACGCTTACATTATTTAAACTGCTTGACCATTAGCTCAGGCCTATCATTGTCTAGCTCTTACTCTTATATTTAGCCCATTTCTATTAATCTCTACTTTGCCACGTGGCTCGTGGTTTACCGGTACTTTACATCTTCCTTCTCCTCACCGCAGCTCCAGCCAGTGTCTCTCCTTTCACCTTCCTGTTCCCTCTCTTCTCTTCTCTGTTAGTCCTGCCTATACTTCCTGTCTGGCTACCGGCCAATCAGTGCTTTATTGATACAGAGTGATATCCACAGCAATAGAGAAAGGTTATTTCTAGACAAGATGATAAAGGAGAAGTATCTGGAACAAAGTTGTTGAGAGAACTCCAGAGGTAAATTTCAGAGGACATTTGAAAGTATTTTTTTTTTAATTTACGGAATTTTTTTATTCATTTTACATACCAATCATAGATTCCCCCTCTCATCCCTCCTCCTGCCCACCCTCCCCCAGCCTTCCCCACCCAGCCCCTGCCCCACACCCTATCCCCTCCTCCAAAAGGGTAAGGCCTCCCATGAGGAGTCAACAATGCCTTGTACATTCAGTTGAGGCAGGAACAAGCCCCTCCCCGCTACATCAAGGCTGAGCAAGGCATCCCATCATAGGTAAGGGGCTCCGAAAAGCCTGCTCATGCACCAGGCTTGATCCCTTGATCACCTGATCCCACTAATAGATCCTGATCCCACTGGCAGGTGCCCCTCAAACAGACCAAGCTACACAAATGTCTCCTGTATGAGAGGGCCTAGTCCTGCCGGGCGTTGGCACACGCTTTTAATCCCAGCATTCGGGAGGCAGAGGCAGATGGATCT
This sequence comes from Peromyscus melanophrys, assembly GCA_902168415.1. NCBI lineage: Eukaryota > Metazoa > Chordata > Mammalia > Rodentia > Cricetidae > Peromyscus > Peromyscus melanophrys. The sequence goes on from CABHPR010125413.1 coordinate 16,076, forward strand.
CTGTGAGTTCGAGGCCAGCCTAGGCTACAGAGAGAGTTCCAGGACAGGCTCCAAAGCTACACAGAGAAACTGTCTCGAAAAACCAAAAAAAAAAAAAAAAGGGCCTAGTCCAGTTCTATGCAGGCTCCACAGCTGTCGATCCAAAGTTCGTGAGTTCCTACAAGCTTGGTTCAGTTGTCTCTGTAGATTTCCCCATCATGATCTTGACTCCTCCCTGCCCAGCCCCCCTTGCTCATAGGATTCTTTTAAGGAGAAGGATTCCTCTTCTAGGAGGAACTGGAGTAAGTAAACAGAAGCTAGTGGGTTTGTTTTGCTTTGCTTGGGTGAGAGATAAAAGGGGTATCTGGTATCCCTTGATAGCCCCTTTCTTCCTTGGTAAATAAAATAAAAGGTAGCATCATTTTCTGGGACCGCAGAGTGAAGTGGGTTGTTGAGGAGTCTAACGCTGACTGTGAATATCTGAAAACTAAAATTAAAGTGAGAGAAGGGGTGAATAAGTGGCCCAGGACTGTTGCATTAGCTATTCTTTGTGTTTAAGAGTAGTTCTTGGCAGCCTGAGGAAGAAGATGAATTGTTTCATTTACATTCTATCACCAGTTCCATACAGAAATCTCAAGGCATAAAGGCCAGTGGGTGGGATGGTAATATTCTTCCATTTCTGCTGTCTTTTTACTGTACCATGAGTAAATTTTTGAAGGCATCCTTTGGGGAGCTTGGCTTTTCTCCATAAACCTGACATCTATTGCGTAGGGTATAACTGTATAATGCTGTCTTCCAGTGCTGGTGAGATTTATGATACTTGGCAGAAAGCACATCTCAGACACAGACTCATCATGTCTAGGACACAGCCATTGGCAACAATATGCCTTGCATCAGTGATAGAGGAAGTGTGTTTATTAAATATGATTTTGTTTGCACACCAAGTTGTTGGGATTTCTATGAGTATTTTAATAGCTCATGGAAACAACAGAGTGGAAGATCTAAAATAGATGTCATACTGAGATGCCTAGGAAAAGGCAGTCCTCAAGGCAACCACTTTCTTCACCTCCTTGCAAGTATGACTTTAAGACTGTTTTAATCTACCAGTTTGACTTTCAGAAACACTACTCACCTCTTTCCAGAATCCTAACACAAGGCATCTGGAATGTTTTAATTTGCATCTCTAAACTTTTGCAAAGGTAATAACATTATTTTACCCACTGGTAAATGTAATAAACATTGATACTCAGATAGTGCACATTTAAGCTTGCCTTTCCTCTTTACATAAAAGTGCATGCTAATGGCCACTGGATAATTAAAATTAAACAACATTCAATAGATAAACAAATTAAAGCAGAGAAAATTGTATGCATGCCTCCCTAAACAGCACACATATTATCAAAGAGAGCAGCTCTAATTATTAAAGAGTATTGCAAGAGCTGTTGAAGGAGCAATTGATTCTTTTTAAGATAAGAAATAGACTTTAGTATTAATGAGTAGCATTTGTTCACAAACTACATTCCTTTTAATACTGAATAAATTAAAAAGAGCAATTGCAATAAAGATACCCATATTACATATTAATCAGGATTTATAGAACAATATCTCATGATGTGATAGTATCAAATTTTTAACATTTTCAAATACAAGGTTATATATGAATTTATTTCCTTTGTAAGATATTATAATATTTCTGACCAACTCAAGTATGCATTTGAGTTTCAGACATAACACTTGTTCTGGGTTCAATGTGGACATCCTAAGATGGGTTGTAAATACACTTTATAATTATATATAAAAGTTTTCAATGCTACATTATAGTGTTTGTTTGTACTGATGTTCCAGCATAAGAGGATCAAGTTGTAAATTCCTTTCTTTGGCATGCATTTCATTTAACACTGTACTTTACAAAATTTGAATAATTGTATATGCAAATGTACCTCAATATTTCTGCTTTTTCCATTCATCACATCTTAATATATTTGTACCAAAGAATAAAAGTTTGGTTGAAAAATCAGAAAAGATCAAAAGTCACAATGACATAGTGAAATGATCCATGGCTAATTCCAGTCCCCCAAGCAGAGGAAGCTACAAACATTTGTCAGTTATTAGATTATTTAGAAATAAGTAGAATCTGGAACATGGGCTATTCACACACAGAAGATTAAATCTATGTCTCTATCTCTTCTACTACAGAAAAACCTACTCAAAATGGATGAAAGATGACATGAAATTTATAGAAAAAAAATGTTTCAAGGCTGCAGTAGGGGGAGCAATTTCTTTTGCGTGTTTTCTTTGTAGACAACACCCCAAAAACACAGACAACAACAAAAGCAAAAACAGACAAGTCTGTTCCATCAAACCAAGAAACTTTGGAGAGGCACATGAAATAAGGAACATAATGAAGAGGCAATGTACAGAATGTGAAAAGACAATTGCATATAAACTGAACTCAATAACAAAAAAAATTATCTAAAGGAGGTTATTGATATGAGTACATATTTACCAAAAAATAAACTGAAAATCTCAACAAATTTATGAGAAAGTGCTCTACAATATAAGCCACCAAGGAAATGTAAATTAAAAGCCACATGAGATATCCTTTTGCTCCTATTAGAGTGAGTATTATCAGAAATAGAAAATAGCAAAATGATTGTGAGAAGGTAAGGAAACAAGAATACTGTTGGTAGAAATGCAAATTTGCACAACTTCTATGAAGAACTTCTATGGAGAAGCTCCATGGTGGCTTCTCAGGAAATGAAATCTAATTCTAGAGATACCTCAAAGAACTAAAAATGGATCCACTATATGATACAAATGTACTACTAATGGATATATATATATATATATGTATATATATATATATGTGTGTGTGTGTGTGTGTATAAAAGTGTAAATGTCCTTTTGTTGTGGTTTTATATATATATGTGTGTGTGTATATGTATATATATATATATGTATATATATATATATATATGAGTGTGTGGACTCTTTTGGCATGAAGATACAAATATATGTCAATATCTTCTGTGAATATATATATATATATATATATATATATATATATATACATACACACATACATATATTACCACAGCAAAATGACACTTATTATGTTCAGTTTATTGTTGTACTACTCAGAGTGGTTAAAATATATAGTCAATCTAGTTGCCAATCAACAAATGAATAAATAAAGAAAATGTGAATATTCACAATGGGATGTTATTTAAACATTGGAAAGAAGGCTATGCTATCCTGTCCAGCAAATGACTGGGGCTGGGGCACACAATGCTACAATAACTCAACACAAAAAGGCAAATTTCACATGAAGATCTCTTTCATCCTCAATTTTTTTTGTACAATGAACCTGGATATAGAAAAGTAATTAATAGAGTCCTGGAAGAATGAATAAATACAGGAAAGAAAGAGGTGAGATACTGGGGACAATAGCACCATCAGGCAGAGGTAGAACATTCTTGTGGTCTACTGGATATCAGGTAAATACAGTCCTAGAGTCTAGTTAGTCTACATTTTATCAATGACTAGAAACTCTCAAAACTTCTGATTGAAGTAATGCCTTTCATTTATCAGAATATTCCTACAGATCATTTTTCATTTATTTTTATTCATGAAATTTAAAGTTTCAGGTTTCTTGAAAATTCCTGTGAATTCCATTCTTCCTGCCAAGAGTCTTAAAATAACAAGTGTTTTTCCATGGCTCCTAACAAATTACACTGACAAATGTTTCTGTTTAAATCTGGTATACTCATTATAAATATTTATGTGAAGTTACTTTGGGTTAGCTCATTTGATTTTTTCGACTCTGAAGGTAAGTTTCCCAGTTAAATACAGGACTCTCAATTAAATCTGAGTAAATGACAAAATTTGTTATGTCAAATGCAATATTTGAGACACATTTGTTCCATATAATTTCTGCAATATATTTATGCTGAAAATTATTTGTTAGCCGGGCGTTGGTGGCGCACGCCTTTAATCCCAGCACTCGGGAGGCAGAGCCAGGCGGATCTCTGTGAAGTTCGAGGCCAGCCTGGGCTACCAAGTGAGCTCCAGGAAAGGCGCAAAGCTACACAGAGAAACCCTGTCTCGAAGAAAAAAAAAAAAAAA
>CABHPR010125414.1:0-14862 GCA_902168415.1 Peromyscus melanophrys
TGTAGTCCCTTAGTGTCTGTGAAACATCTGTCCAGGACCTTCTGGCTTTCAGAGTCTCCACTGATAAGTCAGGTGTAATTCTGATAGGTCTGTCTTTACATGTTACTTGGCCTTTTTCCTTTATAGCTCTTAATACTCTTTCTTTATTCTATATGTTTAGTGGTTTGATTATTATGTGGCAAGGGGACTTTTTTTCTTTTGTCCAGCCTATTTGGTGTTCTGTAAGCTTCTTATACATTTTGTAGGCATGTCCTTCTTTAGATTGGGATATTTTCTTCTATGATTTAGTTGAATATGTTTTCTGTGCCTTTGAGTTGATATTCTTCTCCTTCTTTTATCCCTATTATTCTTAGGTAGGTCTTTTCATGGTGTCTCAGATTTCCTGGATGTTTTATATTAAGAATTTATTGGATTTAACATTTTCTTTGTCTGATGAATCTATTTCCTCTATCAAATCTTCAAAGCCTGAGATTTTCTCTTCCATCTCTTATATTCTTTTGATGATTCTTGCATCTGTAATTCCTGTTTGCTTCCCCAGATTTTCCATTTCCAGAATTCCCTTGGTTTGTGTTTTCTTTATTGCTTCTATTCCAATTTTCAAGTCTTGAACCATTTCCTTCACCTGTTTGATTGGCTTTTTTCTTGGCTTTCTTTAAGGGATTTATTGTTTTCTTCCAATTTTTTGTTTATCTTTTCCTTGCTTTCTTTAAGGAAATTTTTCATTTCCTCTTTAATGGCCTCTATCATCTTCATAAAGTTATTTTAAAGATAATTTTCTTATGGTTCAACAACATTGGAATGTTGAGGTCTTGCTGTTGTAGAATCACTGGGTTCTGGTGGTGCCATCTTGCTCTTTTGGTTATCAAATGTATTCTTACACTGGCGTTTACTCATCTGTTCTTCCAACTGGTGTGGTTCATGCCTGTCCCTATATAGTCTGTTCTTCTAACTGGCATGGGTTGTGCCTGTTCTTGTTCTTCCAACTGGTGTGGTTTGCACCTGTGCCTATGTAGTCTGCTTGCTGGTTGGTAGGGACCACATCAGAGAATTGGAGTTCCACCAGAGTCGGGGTAGGGCCCAGCTGCCTTGCTGGTGCTGGGATGGGAGGGGGAGGAGCATGGAATGTGCCTGGGGTTTAGGGTCTGGACTTTGGGGGCAGTCCAGCTGAAAGGCCAGCCACTCATCTGTTTTCCAACTGGTGTGGTTTGCGCCTGTTCCTATGTATTCTGCTGGGGTTGCATTGCAGGGGAGGGCTGGCTACAGGGAGGATGTTTACATGTATAGGGTTGGGCAGCAGAGTGGGGCTTGGAGGGACAGAGTCCAGTGGGTGGCAGGGGTGCTGGTGCAGCCTGGAGGCAGGTCTCTCACCTGCTTACTGGCTGGTGGAGACAGCCTAGTTGTCCTCTTCTAACTACATCTCCACAATGTAAAGTGGCATAGGCAGTAGATCTGCACAATGGCTCCTCCTGCATTCTTGACTACCTGCAAGTGTCTTTGCTTGGGTTGGCTGAAGCCTCTCTAACAGTCAGCAGATGTACTGGGAAAGGTGAAGACTATATAGCAGATAGGTTTTCTGGATAAAATAGTCTGGGTAGGCATCTATGGTTTTCTAGAGCTTGGAGGACACTGCTCTAGGCTCTTCTGGCTCTTAAAGTCAATTGTTTTCTTTATAAGTGACTGGTGGTTGTATACCCTCTCTTTGTTCTGCATATCAGATGTTTCAATTGTAATATGATGTGGGAAGTTCCTTTTCTGGTCGTGTCTAGTTGGTGTTCTGTGTGCTTCTTGTGTCTGTGTGGACATGTCTTCCTAATTTGGGGAAGTTTTCATCTATGATCTGTTGAAGATTTGTTCTATGCCATTGACCTGGGCTTCTTCTGTTTTCTATACCTATTATTAATAAATTTGGTCTTTTTATGTCATTTTAAGTAAAATGTCTGCATATTCCTTTTTTTAAATGTTTTCATATTATCTTTGAGTGATCAAACTCCTCTACATTATCTTTGAGTTCTGATATTCTGTCTTCTATTTGATCTTCTCTATTAGTAAGGCCTCCTTATGAGTTTTCTTTTTTTCTTTTCTTTTTTTTTGTTTTTTTGAGACAGGGTTTCTCTGTGTAGCCTTGCACCTTTCCTGGAGCTCACTTGGTAGCCCAGGCTGGCCTCGAACTCACAGAGATCCACCTGGCTCTGCCTCCCGAGTGCTGGGATTAAAGGCGTGCGCCACCAATGCCCGGCTTCCTTGTGAATTTTCTAGTTGGCTTATTGAGTTTTCCAATTCTATCTTCAATTCAGTTTGGGTTTTCCTTGGTATTTCTGTCTCTTCACTGAATACAGTTTTGAGATTCTAGATTTTCTTTGTCATTTTATCCACTCTCACATTTGGATTTTCTTGGACTTGACTTGGTAATTTATTCCTGGCCTTTTAAGTTCATTGAGATGTTTGTTCTGTCTTCTTTAAAGTCTTGGCATTCTTTGACTATGCTAATGTTTGTTTTTTTAAGTTTACGTCTTAGGATCCATACGGGTAGTTCTTATTGGAGGACATCTTTATAGGACTGGTGGCATTGGGTGGAGGAGGGGCTGGCACAGTGTCTTGTTCTTTTGTATTGTTTGTGTTTGTGCAATGTGACCTGGGCATGTACACTTCTCTTGTTGGTTATGTTAGCTTGCCTCTGCTGAGTTTGGATTTTTTCCCCTAAGCTTGATTGATCTCAGATCAGGTATGAAGAATTGATAGATCAATTCTTTGGATATTCATTGTTGATTTTTAGTTCTAAGGATGGGGTGATTCAATTCAGTTATAACCAAGAAAGCCTATGAATACAACTTCTGCCTGGGTCTTCCTAGGCTGGTATGCAAGTTGCCCTGCCTGAGCTCTGCTTGGAAGTCTAAAGATGGTGCAGGTAGGCTGGGATCTGGAGTACTCACCAAGCTAGGCTGGCACACAGGCTGTATGCCTGAGGCTGCTACAGGCATGTGAGGTTCCCGGAAACTCTCCAGGCTTGGCATGTACAAAGAGTTAGGCTTGAGAGTTTGGGATCAGACTTGAATATTCAAAATATGAGGCTATGGATGACATCTTAAGATTTAAACCAAAAGTATTTACATAAGTAAAACCATAAAGTATTACTACTTCCTTTTCGTAGGTGAGAAAACTAAAGCCTGGAGGCTAATTATGTTTTCAAAAGATATATAGTTAAAAATCAACAGAGAAATGCTTTGAGTCAATTAATTCTAAACACATATATTACTTCTTACTACCTATATACCACTCTTGCTAGTAATGGGATAAAGGAGGGGGTAATCTGAGATCAGATGGAAGTAGTGCAAGCTGATTTTTCATCCTCTGCCCCAATTCTTTTCTATCACTCTGACTTGTAACATTCTCTCACTTGTATCCATACATCCACCACTCTCATTATCTCCCCTTTATCAAATCCTGTCACAAAAATATCTAGGAAATAACTCACAATATGGTTAAAAATGACTGAATAATTTGTTTTCCAGTTTTAGGAGTTATTTATTTATGAAAATGGATCATTCCACAACTAAATGTAACACATTTTTAGTTGTGGGGTAATGAGACATCATTGGAAGAGTTTATATGGAAGAAGATACATAACAGCTTTCCCTATGAGTACACCATCAAGCTGTTACTGCTGCAGTCTTGGGAGGTGGTATATCATGATAGAAAACAAGGTTTTGGATTCAGTAGAGGTATTACATCCTTGTAATACTTCTAGTGTTTATTTCCTTTAACTTTCTCACTTTTAAAATGAATTTAAAATGCCTCCTTTATATGTGTTGTGAACATTCAAGAGGTATTGCACAGGGTAGGTGTGCCATAAATGATGCACATAATGTTCTTGGTAGAGTCTCAGCACACAGGGATAGCAAATAAGCATGGGTCAGATTGGAACTAGGCCCAGGATAGAGTGTGATGGGGCATGAGAACTCAGCCAAGGGAAGCCGGTCAAGTGTGAAGGTTGAGGTTGACTGCTGATTTCATGGACTCAACGAAGAGATATGCTTCAGAGTAGGTGAACAGGGCATTTCTAGGAGGGGTTAACTGAGGGGAGGCCATCCCCTAGAGTGGGTATCACCATCTGGAGTCAGAAGAGAAAGCAGTGCTGCTCGCCTGCCTGCTTTCACTTCTTGCTGGGAAGCATCTAATTCTGATGCCACTGCTCTTATTGCCATCATCCTTCACTGACTCCAACATCTTTGGTTTTCCAATATAGACTTGAGGCAAGATAAAAAAAAAGACAGGGCAAACGATGGGGTGTGTCCTGTATGGGAGAGAAAAGAGCTCCTCACAAGTGTAGCTAAAGAGTTTCATCAGCTGAGAATTGAGGATGCCAGCACAATTCGTAACTGCTGTGAATGATGCCTACACACAGTAGTCCTTTTACATAGAAATATCTTCAAATAAAAATACTAAAATAGGAATAAACTAGAATTTCAGGATGAGCCTGTATGGAGCAGAGTTTGAGCTTATTAAAAGGGCATTGCTAATATATTTAAGAACAGGCGTTCATACGAAGGCACTCTGAAGAAGAGTGAGACATACCCAAGTGTGGGTGAGAGTTGATCGTACGAGATCTGATTCATTGCATTTACAATTGGTAGATTTTGAACCTGTTATTTTCAGGGGCTCTTCAGGAATTTATATGAAACTTCTTCGGGATATTTTCTGACACACCGAAGACCAGTGACTCTCCAAGAATCTTCTAGGTCTTGAGCATCAATGGGACCATTAAAACATCCAGGTTTGTGTACTGGCTATTGTCAGGTTCTCAGCCTGCCCAGTATACAGACTGTCACTGTCTGGCTGTCCAGCCTTTTGGTTGGACATAATCTATCCTAGTAAATACTCTACCAAGTGTGAAAAATCATTAAGTTCATGTTCTAGTACAAACCAGATTTTTGAATCATATATTTATATGCTGATTGGGCAGAAGATAATTTATTTGGAATACATCTACCAAATGTACATTTTCTAATTTTGTCATTATAATAACCAAGGGCTATCTGCTGTGGTAAGGTAGTATGGGTGGTGGCAATATGACCATTCCAGGATGTGGAGGACAAAACTTTGTTGAAACCACTATCTCACCAGCTGGCACAGGAAATAATAGGGAATTATATTTCCATTGTAATGATCTTGAGAAATCGGAACAACATGAATTGTGATGACTCTTGGTCATTTTTGTGTTGTTGAACTAACAATTCTTCTGAGTATGTTAAAGTATAATTGCTCAACTGTTTTCTATGAATTCCATTTAGAAAAAAGAGAAAATACAAAAAAGGCAAGATGATATATTGAGGAGATTTTGGGGACATGTTAGGATATTTTTTGTTAATCATTGTGCATTTCAAAATAAAGACATTTAAATCTGGAGACATGAATATGTAGGGAGAAAGTTTTCAAGCATGAAGAAAGTAAATGTATCAAAACAATGTGTGTCTGACTTAAATTGCCAATTAAATAGTCTTATTTGTTGAGAATTGCAATTTATGCATAGAAAAGTGATAACTTTATGTGGGAGAGTAGGTTGTATTGGGAAAGGAAACAAGTTTCTCTCTGCTCCTCCTTGTGGAACATTACACAGGAGTTCCTGTCATGGGTCGTCTTAAGAAATCTCAACAGTTGAAACCAAAGAGACATTTCTAATGTTTCTAGTCTTAGTGTTTCAGCTGTGGTGTGTCGTCGAGGGAAAACAGATGAGGAGTGTTTGAGCTGGCCATTATATGTGTTCCAGATTGTTGAGTCTTTGGGGATTCTAGGACACAGTTCCCCGGGGACATTAGAATGTTCCAAACTGGTTCAGTTTTTTCCTTTTAATCAGCTCAGAGCCTTCCTTCCTGTCTGTGTCGTGATTTCCTCTGCTTCACTTGAGAAAGATGAAGATGACTCACAGAGGACCATGCTGCTCTGTATTCAGCCCTAGGGGGCTGATGACATTTGCTTTTTCATTCCCCCTAAGGAAACAAAACCGTGATAATTTGTATGCATGCCCACTGGCCCGCCCTTCTTTGGTGCTCCAACTAACTTCTCAACTTGAGTCTAAGCTGACCTCCTTACATACTAAATTATTTTTTTAAATAGGGCAATTTTTAATTTTAATTGTTTTTCTTTTTGATAATGTTTGCTATAGATCATTTCAAATGCTGACATGTATTGAACTCATAAAATGATAGGTGACTGTGAAATAAGGTTTCTAGAAAAAAAAGCCTCACCTGAGTTACAGATTGTATAAGGGTGATTGACTGATTGGAACTGTGATTGTGGAGAGTTGGGATGGTGCAGTTCTGGAGCAAAATTATTATGGCCTGTCATTAGCCTCATAATTGCCATCCACTGCTAACCTCTGTGTTTGATCTATTATCCTGGTCGACTACTAGGTAAACCATTTCAGAGTGCACAGAAACTAGTATCTTCTACCAACATAAAGACTAAGAATGTCCTCAGACAGTGTCTGAAGCCTACAGCCAAGATTCCCCTGCATTGCTGTACCCTGCCTGTTCGGTGTTCCCATCAACATATTTTAAATGTGCTTTGATTTATGACTTTCTTTTTCTCTCTTCCTATAAAAATTTCATGAAGCTGTTATCATATCAGAACATGGTAGTGAGATAACCTAAATCTCTGTTCCCCAGCTATGATCACTCATATTTAGTTCCAAAGTAAACTGTCTCATGTTTCCCATGAGAGAATTATTTCTGCTCCAACAACTTGCAATCTGTGTCTGTTTTCTTGTAATGTTTTCTCTACATATTAGAGGCACTCAACTTCAGCATTCTTCGCATTGTGGACAGAATAATCCTTTTGCTGTTAGTGGCTGACCTTTGGATTCTGGAATGTTTATAGAATCCCTGGCTTTTACTGACTAGATGGAGAAATTTCCATTCCCAACTACATAGTCATAACAAGAAAAAAAGTGGTTTTGGACATTGCCGATGATGGAAGGTGCCATCACTTGCAGAGAACTGGCACTAAACATTCTAACAAAGTCCCGAGTTGATGGCTCTAGTCTCCAGTCTACTAACTTCTGAATAAAGACTCCAACGGTTGAGCATCCAGTAAAAACTGACATTTAAAGCTGAAACAAAACAAAGACAACAAATAAAACCCGAGCACAGTCACTGCCCTGCTCAGGGAGGATCATTAAGAACACATATTTATGCAACTGTTTTCCTTATTCTAAGGTAAAACAGAGCTGCAAGAGACATTCAAAAACCTTGAGTTTCACTTTTCTCCCCTACAAAATTGGAATTATAGCTCCTGTTTTGCAGAATTCTTATATGCTATTCAAAGTATATTCTTTCTTTTGTGTGCATGCATCTATCATGTTCTATGTACTGTTGTAGGGGCTGGGATGTGTAGCTAGAGTTTTCCTGCCTGGCCCACAGTCAGGACAAATCTTTCTCACCTGCCAGTCCCACAGCTGCTCAGACCCAACCAAGTAAACACAGAGACTTATATTGCTTACAAACTGTATGGCCATGGCAGGCTTCTTGCTAACTGTCCTTATATCTTAAATTAATCCATATCTATAAATCTATACCTTGCCACATGGCTCGTGGCTTACCGGCATCTTTACATGCTGCTTGTCCTGGCGGCGGCTGGCAGGCAGTGACTCCCTCCGCCTTCCTGTTCTTTTTATTCTCTCTGTTAGTCCCGCCTATACTTCCTGCCTAGCCACTGGCCAATCAGTGGTTTATTTATTGACCAATCAGAGTAATTTGACATACAGACCATCCCACAGCAGGGATGTGATGGTCATAGTTAGAAAAAGAAACACTAAAAATAAATGTAATTACACATTGAGCTAAATGCTTTGAAAGAAATTAACAAGCATTTTGGGTTGGCGGGTGGTAGGTCTGTCAGGAAGGGTCTCTTTGGGGGATGGTAGAGAGCCAAGAGCTGAAGAACGAGAAGGCACCAAAAATGATAGGAGAAGGGTTTCTAACAGCTCTAAATGTGAGGGTCAGCGTGGATGTGGGACAGAAAGCAAGAGACCCATAAGCACTACTCCCAAAAGTGTGATTCCCAGACCTCTGGTCATTTCCACATTCTGCTTCTAATCTGCCGCAACTTCAGGAGCTTGCGCAGGAACCAAATCAACACAAGCTTCCTGCTTTGAGAAAGGCATGCTAAAAAAACATCAGGAGAAGGAAGCAGCATGCTGAGTCACATGGTATATGTGCCAGTGTCCAGACCCTTTAGTCTTCAAGTAGGGACTCTCACTCTCTGCTGTTAATTTTACTCTTGGGAGTTGTCCAACATTCTATCGCTGCATTAAAATATAAACTGACTTTAAAAAATAATGAAGGAAAGATTATGCAGGCAGTTGTCAAGGGAATACTGGAACTTGCTCTGGAAATTCTGTTGTACCAAACCCCACAGATCCTTAATCCTTCCCCTCAAGGTTTTTCTTAGTGCACACCCCTGATGGAAAGAGAAAGAAGTAATCAAAGAGTGAGCAAGTGTGTTCAGCACTATTGTGAGCTCAACACAGAATGAAACACCCTGGGGGATAGTGAGGAGGCTTGAGACACTGCTTCTGCCCTGAAGTTGTCTAGTTTAAAACACAAAGGCAAATCCATATGAAAGCATCAAGCCGTTTAAATCCACATCTAAGGACACATAATTGTTAGATGCTTCCAAGTGAAGAGCTTAGCTGTTCAGCAAACAGGGTAGGTGAGGACCAAGGAGTCAGGAACTGGTGCTAAGCCTTGGAGAAACAATTGGTAGAGGGTTAGGAGAACTGAGGTCATAGATGTGTGAGGGCCTATGTCACATGGATGGCATTTTGGTATGATGCTAAGGCATGGTAAGAATGTATCCGAAGGACTGTGAGAAAAAAATTCTGATACTTAGGAGAAATAATGGACTTTTCCTCAGGTGATTAGCCTGTGATGCCTCTCTAACATGCAAAGTTTAGCTCATTACACAAGTCTACTCTAATTAGGAATGGATTTGAACAGTGCACTGAGATTTTTCTTTTATTTCAGCAAACTTCAAAAGACAAAGAAGGCTTCAAGGAGCAACTGGTAAATGGTTTGAAGAAGACGACACAGAAAGGGCCAAGCCGACGCCATAACAGGCTGCTCAGTCTTCTCTCAGAGGTCAGGCCTCGATTACCGTTTCCTGAGACTTGAGCAAGCAGTTTCTGGGAGGGCGGTGAACAAAACAAAAGACATAGTCCTTGCAGTAGCTCCCTTTCTGTACGTACTCTGACCGCTCAAGGTTCAGCCGGTTGTTTACTGTCTGGGACCCCTCACCAACTTAGAACTGCGTGCATGAGTCAAGAACAGAGCCTGGGCCACTGAGTCAGCCCCCACAGTCGGTATGTGCTAGACTAGCCAGCCTCCATAGCAGCTCAAGAACAAAGCCTGGGACTTGTCCAGGCCTGCCCAAAATAGATAACTATAACCCCCAACTAACCCTAGCCAATTAAATGTTACTAACCTGATTGCCACTTGCGTAAGCCAATCCTGAGTCTGTTCCTATGCAGTCTGTAGACTCCAAGCCCCCTTTGCTTTGAAAACCCTGCCTCATTGCTACTCGGGGTCTCTCCTGCTCTGCTGCTGCGTCAGATGGATGGAGAGTCCTGAGTAATTTGTAACAGTAAAGGGACTCTTTGCTTTTGCATCAGATTCTGTCTCTTGGTGGTCTTTGGGGGACTCTGGGTACAACAGACATTGGAGGTTAAGACACAGAAAATCTGAGAAGAAGAACCATAATGAAGATTCTTAAAATAGAAGTGATATGGGAAAAATCATGTAAGATGTCCATAGAATTTGGGAAAAATCATGTAAGATATCCATAGGATTTGGGAAGAATGGTCATTCTCAGCTCTCACTACAATAGAGATTATCTGTACAATGTGTCCAAGACAAGTCTGCATGTCTATGCCTGGTTCACTTTGTGAGTTAAATTACACGATAGATATAAAAGTGATTTTAAGTTATTTCCATGGGAACTGAGTCTGCCATTGCTGCCTCGTTGTGCCTTTTAATGAAATATCTTTTACAGAATTCAGGTCAAGTCGCTGAGTCAGCCTTACCTTGCTACTGATGAAATCTCAGCGAGGAGGTTTGATCAACTTTAACTTTTACACTTTGACCTGACTAGAGATTTTGTGGCCATGTTCTAAGTCTTCTGTGTCTTTTAGGGTTCCCTGCAGGACACCATGTAGCCTCAATAACTAATTGCTGCTCTAGACAAGTCCTGCCTGGGAGAGAGATTTTGCTTTTCCTTGTGCTGAAAAGCACTGGCTTAGTGCTTTTCCATCATAGCCTTCAGTTGATAGTTTTTGATGACCAAGATGTTATAAAAATGGTGTTTACTGGGGTAGCTTTAGCGGTTTCTCTCATTGCCAGCAGGGCTGCAGTGTCTTAGCTGGGCCTGTTTAAACCTTCAGCTTGTCAGTCTTTTCTGCAAGGCCTGTGCTGTGTTTTCAGAGGAGGTGCTGTGCATTTTCCTGCAGGTTTCTATGCAATGAAGATCCACAAGGACTTGCATTTTGATTGATGACTGCATTTAAGAAGCTATTTAAGTATTATTAGGTTCCTGTGTTCTTTTTGCTCAGGATCAGCCTTTTAAACTGCTCTTTCTCAGCAGCTTCATTCTGACAAGGAACATTCTGTTTGCATTTCGTTTTTATTTTTAGGCATTTGCAAAGGAGCCTGCCTTGAAACAGCAATCTGCTATCCAGAGGGGGGCAGAAGACTGTCATTATTCACCTGTTTATCTCATCATTATTCTTCCAGCGAGTGAGGCATGGTGGGCCATGCTTTAGGCACTCAATATACAGGGCTGCGTTATAACCCAGTAGGACCCTCAAAGAGTTCATACATCTGTAAGGGTGTCCTGCATTATAATAATAATTGTGGTGAATGAGAATTATTTGGAGCCATTAGCACTTTCTTAGTATGGACCAAACCATCCAAAAGACTTAGGAAAGAGGGTAACACATCTAGTTTGTTTGTATTCCTGAAATATATCAAATGTTGGGTTTCTATTTGAGTAGCATGAGAGGGACGGTGTTGCCCTGCAGTAGAACCAGCTGTGAAGATGGAAGAGTGTCTGTGTACGACAGTGATTGGGAGCTAACATTGCCAGGACTCAGCAATTGAGAGGATGTGGTAGATGGGAGGAAAGGCAGTTGTAAAATATTTCCCAGTTTCTTGGCATTGCACTGAAAGAGAAGAAAGAAAAATTAGATGTGGGTAAATGTGAGAGCTGATTCTCAGGCCAACAGGAAGAAGCTACCTCCTATCAGTAACTCACAGTAACCATATCAACTCCTAACCACCCTCACAGTGACTACAACCCATCACATCAGTAACTTATATTAACCATATCAACTCCTAACCACCCTCACAGTGAGTATAACCCATCAGTAACTGACAGTAACCACCTCAAACCCTAATCACCAATGACTATGAGTATTGCTTCTTCAAGGGGAAAGGAGACCTCCAAATAGGAGGACTAATTACTTTCAACTCTAGTTATGCTGGCCCCTGTGGCAAAATTATTTTCTGATATTCTCTTTAGTTGGTTGCTCTTTAAGCATTCACTACCCTTCATAGCCCAGCAACTCATCTCCAGAACACTTCTTGATGATATGATTTGAGATTCTGGGCATTCTATTCTACCTGACTTCAGCTTTATCAGTTATATGATCCAATATAGCTTTTCTGCTTAACTGAGTTCAAGTTGTTTTTCCTGTCACTGGTAACTAAGAACTCTTTCAAATGTTGCATTCTAAGACAGAGATTAACAGCCAGAATTAGTGACTGGTGGTGATGAATATTTATTGAGCTCTTACTGGGTGTTGGATATCATGACAATCAACACATTTTATCTCAGTTTAATTATCCCAACAACCTTAGGACACAAGTGTGGTGATCTTCCCCCAGACTAGATGATTATAACTCAGAAGGGTCACCTAAGGTCATACAGTTAGGGGCCAAACAGAGGCAGCCTGGTTCCAGAGCCTATGTTTAAGAGTTCACAAGAATAAAAAGAAAATTCTGTGGAAAAAGAGGCCATGAATTTGAAAGAGAGAAAGGAGGGCTGAACGGGAATGTTAGGAGGAGGGAAAGGAAGAGGGACATGATGTAATTATAGTTTCAAGAATAAAAGAAAACATGACATGTAAGCTTCTTTAACTAAAAAAGAGATACTAGTTAATAGAAGCATCTTAAGAATCACAAGCACTCTATTTTTCCAATATTTTCCATATAATAGAAAGGGGAAATCAGGGATCAAGGTGACACTAATATACCTGAGATTAAGTCTTGTTCATTATCACTGTGTAAGGCCCCACCTAACATTGACAGATGTGGCTTTATAAAAGATCATTCAATCCATATAGGAGTGAAAACTTAATATTGGCAGAGAGCTCCCTCTGGCTTAGTACTATACCACCAACTACCTTTATGACATGTCCAATTTGGTTTTTTTTTCCATAGGATCTCAAATTTTACATGTCAAGAAAATGGGTTCCTGATTCCAAATGCCATCTCAGTCTGTTTCTCTTGCTGTTTTCCCCCATTTCAGTTGATGAAAGCATCAGGTACTTGGCTTGCCAATGTGCTAGTATGTGAAAGATCACCGAACTCCTGTCCCTTTTCTCCTTTTCATTCATCAACAAGTTAACAACTACGTATTCAAACTATTTTTGGAAACACTGACTGTCCACACTGGACATTATAGGTTCTTAAGACATATGAGGCTCGTATGTATAATAGGACATTTACTCTTGAAGTGTCTACTGCCTCTATCTGATTCTTTCCATGGCTACCAGCTTCTCACAACTGAGTTAACAGCTTCACCATCAGCTTCCAGTATCTCTTTCTGGATCACCCAGGTACCATTCTCCATCCCTGGACACTTTCTGTCACATCATCTGCTCCTCTCATTTCTCAAAATGGGGCTTCTTGATGATACTATTCCTTATTTCTTGTATTCTCCACCATGACATAAACTTCTTGCCCTAGATCTTTTAGTACAATCTCATATTACCACAGGCAAAGCAATGTTAGATGCTTCAGAGTTGCTCCATAATATAAAATATGGGGACAAAGGAGAGCTTAGACAAAGATGTGATGGAGAGACAATCAGATAACCTTTTCTCAAATTGTCTAGCTGTATCTCACTGTATGTCTTTGAGTCTTATCCTCCTAGTGTGTCAAAAAAAAAAAAAAAAACAGAAGGATGATAATTATCACTTTGCCCACCCCAGCTGACAGGATTACAGACCTTCAATTGCAAAGAGCTCTGACAATGTAAATATCCAAGGAAAATCACTAATTTGTAACCCATGACTTAAGAAGCAGGTGACTAGGTACAGATTCAGAGCAATGACAGTAATGACAGTGTGGGGGCCCAGCAGAGCCTACCTGTAACATTTAGGTAGCAATTTGTTCACACAGAACGAAACAGCTAAATTTGTTGCAGAGTTATACTCAGCCATGTGGAGTTCTCTCCAGGAACTGGAAAAGTATTCCTAAATTCAGTGTCCATGCTAATGTCTACCTTTTCATTTAAAGGTTGACTGTTGAGGGTATTTTTTACTCAATCTAAGTTTTATGGCTGACAAAAATAAATCATTGGTCAGAATAATTACATGTAAATGCTGCTGGGCTATTAGTCTCAAGGGGCCAATTTTCTAGCCATTTGTTGGCATCTAAAATGTCAAATTTATTTACACAGAGGGCATGGCAATACACACAACATCTTCTTCTAAATAGGATATGAAAGGCACCAGTCAGGGCAGTGTCAGCAAATGCTGAAGACAGTGAAATGTTTCTTTAGTTAATGAGATGATCTAAATTAATTTCATAGATTATTGGAGGGAAAAGAAAACATTTCATAATAGAGCTTAAATTCCTAAATTCCTTAGTTCAAAGACCACTTGCTTTTGAGAGAACTGCTTTCGTTTCTACCTTCTCATATGCTCATAGCCTTTCAGGACCCATAAGACAAGGCACAGAGTCAAAAAGGAAGATCCAGGTTTAAGCCTTGTCTCTACCATTGTCTTACTGTGTGAGCCTGGAACAACTCTTTCCCCTCTGTGACCTTCAGTGTTCTTTTCTGGGAAGCTAAGGCTGTGTTGCACTGACAGCGTCCCCAAGGGCTTGAAAAAGGGAATTGGTGTTTAAGGACCTTGCAAAGCTGAAGATGCCATGCATATGTAGCACTGAGTTCTATGTAGTCCACACTTGCTGAGCTTGACCTTCCTAATGCCATTTCTGCTGATTTTATTAATGGCAGAGGATCCGAAGCATCAATTTTGGACTATTCTCTCCTTTATTTTGGTTCTCACAGTCTAGTCTATCTATTTCTCAAGTCTGTATGACTGGGACCAACAAGATGGCCCAATGAGCAAGCACTTGCTGCTAATCCTGTGGGCTTATGCTTGATTCCTGAGCATCACATAATTGAAGGCGAGACCCAACTCCTGAGATGGCTCAGTGGGTAAAGGTGCTTGATGTTGAGTCTGAGGATCTGAATATGATCCTTGAAATCCACATGATAGAAGGACAAAACCGACTCCCAAGAGTTGTTTTCTAACCTCTATTCACAAACTGATGCATGTGCCTGGGCATACACACACACACACACACACACACACACACACACACACACACACACAAATGGAAGATAGTCAATTGTCCCTCCCAGCTGTTAAGTCTGGGGACCACAACAATGACCAAACTGGCAAGGTAGCCCAGTGGTGCAGTAGTAGCACTTATATCTTGGAGATAAGCAATCTGGACTTAAGGCCATCTCAACATGAGGGAACTCATGCTTAGTTCTATAAATCTATCCAACTACCCATGG